>QFES01000648.1:0-17804 GCA_003316375.1 Tylopilus plumbeoviolaceoides
CCTAGCTGGAGAGCTATGAAACTATACAGTCCTGTCCAGCACTCTACAGACCATTGTGGTTTGCTGATGTAGACTTAACGATTGCTGTCGGGTCCACCATCATCTTGATTCCTGTTATTCGCAATTCACCGGTCTATCTCTTGTTAACGGTCTTTCAACTCGCAAGATTCTTCCGTGTACTACTGGTCGTACCTCGCATGAAGCTATTGATGGTATGTCTTGCATTTTATCTTTGGAGTCGGTATATGAAACCAACTTTTGTTAGCTGATTGTCTTTGGGAACTTTTATGGTTTCGTGCACATGACATTGTTTGTGATCCTCATCACTTTCCTTGCCGCTCTCTTTGCCATTCAACTCATCAAGGAGACATGCCTGGGGATCTAGGTTGAATTTTGGACAGCTGTTCAACTCCTTTTTAGGTGTATACCGGTTACTGTCTGGCGAGGACTGGACTACATTGTTATATGACGTGACAGGTAGCGAACTGCTGCGGCATCATCGACGGAGTTCAATGGGTGTGCTCCATAACCTCTTCGTTGCGAATGAGCCTTCAGAAGAAATTTCACTCCGTGAACTACAAGAGACACTCGCCGGATCAAAGGCACTAGAGGGCACAGCTGAACGAGAATGTGACTCATCCTTGTATGTAACTGCATCGACGTCTGACAAAAATTTCGTCGCTCACTACAACTCGAACACAGGGACGTGCTGGCGAGATGGAATCGAACACTATCTATTCCTACGGTGCCCGAAGATACCTATAGAGCCGAAACTATACAGTTAATTGCGGTCTATCCGGGCTATGACAGGTCTCTTCATTTTCACTCAAAAGAATCCTCTTCGCCGCCTCTGCCAAAAGCTTGTTCGCCCTAGCGGCGGAAACCGGATCTATGGTAGCCCACCTTCGCATAGTGCTCTCGCGTTATTCCAGCTTTTTATCCTCCTGGCGGACCTGGATAACGTGGTCCCCCAAGCGTTCGCAACACCCATCTACAGATGCACCTACTACATGCAACACGGCCCCACGCGAGCTGCATGGTTCCACATCACCGATGCCATCTTTGGTCTCATCCTAGCCGTCGAATTCCTGATCAAGATCATCGCGGACGGCTTTCTGCTTGCACCCAATGCTTACGTCCGAGGCGTCTGGAATGTCCTCGACTTCTTCATCATGGTCGGCCTTGTTGTCAACGTCTCGTTCACATTGGTTTTCGTCAGCGGCCTGAGTCGACTCGTCCGCGCCTTGAAGGCACTGCAGGCACTCCGATTCATGTCCTTGATCGGTAGGATGCGGAGGACGTTTGAGGATTCGATTCTATTTGGCTTCATCCGCATTCTCGATGCTGCTGTCCTCTCCATGCTCTACATCATCCCTTTCAGCGTCTGGGGCACGAACATCTTTGCTGGGCTATTGAAACAATGCAACGACCCGGACGTCGGTGGCAAAGGGGACTGTATCAGCGAATACGTCTATACCATCCACGAGAAGAATTTCCGATTCCTCGTCCCGCGCACCTGGAGTAACCCATCGACGTTTTCATTTGACAATTTCCATTCGTCACTGCTCATCCTCTTCGAGATCGTGTCGCAAGTGGGCTGGATCGATGTCATGGCAGCTGTGATGAGCATTACCAGCAAAGACAAACAGCCAAAGACCAACGCGTCGCAGGTCAATGCAATCTTCGTGGTCTACAACTTGCTCGGGGCCATCATCGTCTTGACATTGTTCGTCAGGTGAGGGTATACTTTATATGGCTTGTATGTGCCCGAACTCAGGGTCGACGTAGTATCATCATCGGAAATTTCAAGTCACCGACTGGCAATGCGTTCTTTACTGAGGTGCAGCGGGAGTGGACCGATCTGCAAAAGCTCATCAAGCGACTCAAGTCATCCAAGCGACCCAAGAACCCGCCGACGCGTGGATTCTGACTCTGGTGCGCTATGATTGCGCGATTCATAAGCACGGCTGGTGGACGAGCACGGCTGGTGGACGAGGATGATGATCCTTCTCTTCATCTTCCAGGTCCTCGTCTTAATGTTCGTTTTCCCTTATCGCTGATCCGCTGGCTCATTGATGACATTGTCGTAGGAAGCAAGCGTTCTCTCTGCAAACCTCCAACGATTGACATAGTAAGCAACTCACGGATGCCCTTACCCTTCCGTTACTAACGAGTGCGATCCAGACGTCGTTGCATTATACATCTCGTTCATCTACATGGTGGACGTCATTATCCGGTTCATTGGACTTGGATGGCGCGCTTCTGCGCCAACGACTGGAACCTCTTTGATGTCCTTGTAGCGTCTGGGAGTTACACCACGACTATCTTTATACACTTCTACTTCACCGATTTCTCCACCGAGCTCTTGCAGAAGCTATTCTTGGTCAGCATGACGTTCAAGCTCGTTCAGAGGATAGCTCCCTGAACCAGCTCTTCAAAGCTGGCGCGTAAGTGGCATCCTGGCGTGCCTACTAGTATCTTATTGGTGATCCTTCATAATGGAACTCGGTTTACAGTGCTAGTCTTCCCGTGATTCTGAATCTACTCGGTTTATGGTTGACGTTCTTCATGTTCTTCAATGGAGGTCTTTAGCTTGACGAAGTGGTGCGTAGCAGAGGACAGTCATCACAACTACCATTCTATTGGAAACGCGCTTTTGATGCTGGTGTCCTTGAGAGGGTGAGTGGATAGTTTATTTGACTTACTCGCGAGCTTATCCATTTCTAGGGAGGAATAGGCTCAGTTCATGCATGACTAGTGAGTGGTCCATTTGAGTCCACCCGAATGATGCCCCTACCTTTTGTTCAGTTCCCTGTCATACCCGCGGTGCACATACAACTCTGAAGGCTTGGGAATGGATTGTGGTAGTGCTACTTGGGCGTATGCGTTGTTCATCTCGTGGAACCTGCTCAGTATGGTGACAACATTGCTTGTCCTCACCCATTTCCCATAATTGACCCTGTTTATTCCCAGTACATCTTCCTCAGCCTATTTGGTGTGGTCGTCGACAGTTTTTCATATGTTTTCCAGTCCACCGGGATGTCTTGAAGTCGATCACTCGTCACGAGACGCGCGTGTTCAATAAAGCTTGGGCTCAGTTCTCAAATCTGGAAACGCATCTGTTGGAGCGCCATAAACTCGCCCCATTCCTCGCTGTATGTGTCGTCCCCCACGAATCGCCCTGGCTGATTGACTTGACTTACCGATGGGCCTGTATAGAAACTCGATGGCATCTTTGAAGTGCGCATTCACGCAGCTGAGGCTTCCTTGAAGTCCCTCTTATCAGCCTGCCAAGACAAGCAAAAAAGAACAACCCAAAGAGTGGGATGATCCAGCCTGCGCAAGTTGAGACGCGAACTCGACCAGATTGACTTTGACGCGATCCGGAAACGTATGCGAGGATCTATCACGAAGCCAATTTGATGTGTTGGCGCACGGAGTGCGAGGGTTGATGCTACTGACGCACCACACGTTGATCAATGAGGAGGAGGCGTTGACGTGAGTCCTTGCTTCCTCGGTTGAGCTGACGAGCAGGTTACTGACAGCGACGCGGATTGGATGGACTAGGCTGAAGGAGAAGGTCGATTCTCGAGTTGGTTTCGGACCTCGTCAAGCTAGACAAGGCTCGGTCTTATATGCGGATGAAAATCGTTCGGGAGAGATACCTCCAGAAACGCAATGCAGCGCAAGGTGGGGTTTCCGTGTTTTGAAATACTGGGGTTGACATGGCATTCAGGGGTACGCGAGAACGCCGTTCCGACGGACATGGGTGAGTCGAACATCCAGGAGGGGTGCTATCAGGTACAAGATGCCACGAGGCGCGGGTGCTGTCACCCGATTTGATGGCGGAAGGACGGTATGTTTTGGGGGCCTTCCCCTAGGAACGAATCCCTCTCATTTTGCTTTAGGACGAGAGGCCCTGGGGACTTACTCGACGACCCGGACATTGTGCGCTCCCTAGAAAGGCGGCGTTCGGAAGCGTTCAGAAGGTACGTGCAGCCAATCTTGTGCTGCATCGTTGCAGAAATGAGGCTACTTCAAGCCGAAGAGGAGCCTGAGACGGAAGCCCGTTGAACATGTGTAACGCGAAATCGTCAAACATGTGCGTAGACTTGACGCAGAGAGATGTGTTCCGATGATCAGACCTGTACATAGTGTGATACACGGACTCGGATAGGGGAGTAGATTACACATTGTAGTGGCCCTCGGTGTGGCATCGGTGTGAACTTTTGAGTTTGAAACTCAGACATATTCCTCAATGTGTTGACTGATGTGGTCGACGTTTTTCATCTGTTTTCCAGTCCGCTGGGGGTGTCTTGAAGTCGATCACTCACGCGTTCAAAAAACTTGGGCTCAGTTCTCGAATCTAAAAACCCGTCTGTTGGAACACCATTGGCTCGCCCCGTTCCTCGCTGTATGTGTCGACCCCACGAATCGCCCTTGCGAATTGACTGATTACAGAAACTCGATGGTAGCTTTGAAGTACGCATCTACCCAGCCGAGGCTTCCGTGAGGTCCCTCTTATCGGCCTGTCAAGGCTCTTACAATGCAACAGCCCACAGTGTATTGTATCAAATTGGAATAAAACGCATACACACACCATCCTCTAGTTCAGAGGTGGTATGGTACAAGATGCCACGATTTGGAGGCGCACGTCGATTTGATGGCGAGAGAACGGTGTGTTCGATGCCTTCTTGTAGGAACGATTCCCCCCATTTCTTTGTAGGGCGAGAGGCCCTGAGGGCTTGCTCAGTGACCACACGGACATTGTGCGCTCCCCAGAAAGGTAGCGTGCAGCCGTTGTGATGACGGTCATGGAACTTACATCTTATACCGCATCATTGCAGAAATGAGGCTATTTCCTGCCAAAGAGGAGACACTTCCTACATCACACCCACCGTCGTCTCATCAAACGGCCCTTGGCATTTGGTGACGCTGTCGGCACAATTCACCTCATCACAGCAGCAGATGATGAATCCGAAGGCTTTCAAGGACAACCAGTAGAATGAGCAGACGTCCCAGAGCCACTCCCAGAAATAAATTGGACAGACTCTACGTATGTTACCAGTTTCTTTTGTTCATCAGCCTACTCATCACCCAAAGGTCCTCTCAACTCGATCGGCCTCTTCTCTCGTCTTGGACTCCTCGATTCCTCTCTTCATCTAACCACCCTCTGCCAAAATGCTACCCCAAATCCTATCGACGATGAAGGTCAACGACAACATCGCATATACTGCGCTCCCAAAAGAGGTCAGAGGACGCAGAAATCGCGTCGTCGTGTCCACCGCAAAGTATCAAACCAAGTTCAAAAGTGGTAAAGGAAGACGTGATGCCGACGTCAGTCTCTCAGACGTGTTTCCCAGCGGTAACGGCTCACTTTACCACAGGTTGAGCTTGAACAGCTCGCTCTTGACGATAGTATCGACGAGGTACCCGCATATACCGCAAGGTCGAGATCGAGTGCTGGAGTCGAAGACTTTGATCTCGGGTACGTTCTTTCTTGATCCTTCTGTCTTGGTCCAACTCCTTTCTCTAGGTTTTACAGCAAGTCCGCCTATAGTGGGCTTTAAACCCACATCCTGAATTTGTATACCAACCCGAGCTTGCAAGTGATGCACTACATGCTTCCTATCAAAAAGCTCGCCAAACTGCACACTACGACAAACGGTCTCAGGGAACATTGCTTGTTATGCGAGCTCAGTTTCGTCATCCGCATGCTTGAAGACGCACACAGGACCAACTGTCAGTCCAGCAACTTTTGCAAGCTCGTCGACGACTCTGGCGAAGAGCCAGACCTTTGTATGGTGGAGGTACGCGCGATCGCTCTTTTGAACGAACATCCTTCAAGCCCTTTTCAAGCTTGAAGGAACTGTAGGAGAAATAGAGTCCGCTCCCTTCATTGAAGCCATGCGCCAATTTCAATTCAGAGTTGGGTTACTCTCATACACATGTCGCTTATACCAGGTATGCATGGCGAGCAAAAGACTAAGCCTACGCAAACAACCGTCCATGCTCTACGGTTGTCTGATATAGTGAGTCGTAATCTCTGAGGACTTCGTACATTTAACCAGACACCCTAACATTACAGATTGCCTGTCGATTGCTTGGGCCCAAGCCGTTAGAAAAGGCAACCAAGAAGATCTCCATGTCTGTCATGTTTCGGCTGAGCAGGTTGTCAGTGTGCACGATGTGAGCGTGTCTCATGTCCCCCTTCTGCTCCAGTCCCAGGGATTTGTCGAATGCCTTCGCGAGCGACTAAACCTACCTGCTCTCAAAATTTCGGAAGGGATGTTATCTAGAAGCTTATGGTGAGCCTTGGCCCTCCTCGATGAACGGCCTGGCTTGATGGCCTCTGTTGACGACGGTGTTCCAACCGTGCTAGTATCACCAATTCAGAGTCATCTCCCTTTGATCCTCCGTCGACGCTCATCCCAAACGGCCGATCCCTGTATGCGTTGATGGTCATCTTTTCCCCGGTGGGTTTCTGATCCAAGTCATAGGTTCACAGCGTATTGTTTCTTCGCATGGCAAGACGCCTCCCGGATGGACGGAATATTGGTCAGCTGCCTGCTCCTTGATACCGCTTAACTTGATGCTGATGGGCCATCATCGATTTTCAGACGTAGCGTTCATCTATTCCTGCCCGAGTGTATCACCGTCAAATCCCGTATGGTCTACTCAACAGGTGCTTATCTTTGGACAAGTGAAAGACCCGTTGGGCGAGCCGCAGGGTTTCGTGCTCGCGTTGTGGAAGATTGAAACGTCAGACCCGAGAGAGCTGATGGCGACGTTTTTGAGAGGGGAGCTCGCACTGGGAAGGACACGACCGATGTATTGACACCGCCAACCTCTGTGTACCTTTAAGCCGCTGTGTAATAAATATTGCATGGTCACATTGACTCTAGGATCACCGTTCGGATGAGCTCCGACGACGTCTTGTCGAGCTATTACGTTGTCGAGCTATTACGTTGTCGAGCTATTACGTACTCAGCTTGAGAAGTTACAGCACACTTGTGACAGCGTGCAGACCAAAACTTTGGGCTCGGGAGATGAGGCCGTCAAGAGCGTCAAGTCGGGCGACACTTTACTTTTTGGAGGTGAGCCTTTCGTCATTGTCAGCGTCAACTGGCCCGTTGAACGGGATTCGGGCTTTCAGGCGTCCCAGGTGGGTTGAAGTCGACGGGTCGGGTGTACAGCATATTCCTTACATTGCATTTAGATACCCTGCTTTCGGCTTTGGTGAAGAGAACCGACGTCAAGAACTTCGTCGCGGTCTCCAACAACGCAGGTACGGGGGAAAACGGTCTTGGTGCGTACCTTATCTCCAACTTCGTACCATGTCAGACAAGATCATTGCCTCATACCCAGGAGGGTCCGTCCATTTTCCTCTCCAACTACATCCCTTGGTCATGTTCTTGTAGAAACAAGGCCTTCGACTCGGAGGCCATTTATCTCCAAGGCGACACTGCGTTGGAGCTTTGTCCGCAAGGCAATCTCATAGAACGCATACACGCACATGCCGCTGGTATAACCCACATTCTTCTCCCACCGGTGCTTCCACGGCCGTCGAAGAAGGTGCGGTACGCATGAGGTACAACGGGGGTGGTTTCGTAGAGGGCGTCAAGATACCGGGTATCAAGAGGGAGTCGCGGGTGTTTGATGGTCACAAGATGTAATGAAGATCGCCATCCCTGGTGACGTCGCGTTCATCCATGCATGGAAAGTGGACGAGGTCGGGAATTGTGTCTTCCGGTGAGTGAGAGCGTTTGCCTATCGTGTTAATCATGTCTGAGAGTGCACTGTAGGTTCGCTCTAAACAACTTCAACACCGCCATGGCTAAGAATGCGAAACTAACCATCGTCGAGGTATGTTGACGAACTTAATATTCGTGTTCTCGCTACTTACGTCGCTTCTAGGCCAACGAGATCATCCCTGTCGGTTGCCTACCAGTGGATGCTCCACTGCGCCATCGCCATGGTGTCATTGCTGCGAAATACTCCCCGGAAGGCGATCGAATCGCCACTCACGACTCTAGTTCCATCCGGGTCTATGATAGTAGCAGTGGGGAGATGCGCATCGAAATCTCGATCAATGTCACCGTATATTGCAACCTCGGGCTGACCCGGTCGAATGACAGTAACCATCTCTTTGTCGTCTCTGGCGGTAAAGTCAAACAACTTCGAGTGTCTACCGGGTCAATGGCTTCGCAATGGCCGATTCATGACTACCAAAGCTACGCCTGCATTGCACTGTCAATGCACCAATAGCTCATGGCATGCTCTTCAACTCGCACGATCGGATTTTAGGATGCATCGACGGGTACCCATCACGGACAAGTCGTCAAATACAATCAAGAGGTACACTCAGTAGCGCTTCCCCCCGATGATCGGCTACTCGCAACCAGTACAGCGAATAGGAAAATCATTATCAGGTCTCTCGAAGATCCCCCTCGTCTTTTTCAGTACTGTACGTAACGGTATTTTATCAGGTCACGGAACTTCACTGTTCCAAACCCCGTTCTTAATCGTCTTGTCAAACGTCATCTGATTGCTTTGTCTCTTGTTGTATATTTCAGGGACCGTTCATTTGTGTTAGTGGCACTGTGTTCGATTCGTGGAAGCAGGGCCAGCTTGCCGAGGCAGAATCATTGCTGACGGGAGACATCAACTCCAGAAACCCGGACCACTGTACATTCGCTTAAAGATCTCTCGTACGTGCACGGCTTCGATTTTGGGATACTGCCATCAGTGACGCCGAAAAGGTGATTTCTGCATTCCTGCGTTACACGCTTACACTGACCCTGATTATAAGTCAATCAATATCCAACTGTCCGTCATTGGTTTTATCGCAAAAAGTATTGCACTCGTGTATGGAGGGAAAAGGACAGAGGGCTATCGGGCATGCGACTTTGCATTCAAGTACTGCAATTCAGACTGTGTGAATGCATTTCTTCTCATTTATCGTGATGCCGGGATAGCCGTCTAATTCCGCTGCGTAGGGCTGTTATCGTGTTTTTGGCCGGAGAGTATGCGGACGCGGTATCGCACGTGGGCGATCTCGTTGCAGCAGCGCATGATCCCGTTTATGATACTGCAGGTATGTTCACGCTACGATGTAAGAATAATGTCTGATAAAAATTTTCAGGCAAATATGCATTTTCTCTACGGAAACTCGCGCTTTGAGAACAAGGACTATGACGGCGCGATACAATCGTTTGAGCTTGCACAATCCCATGTGCGACGGCCTCACACAAGTCGGCGTCTTCGCATGATTTCTTTGGTAGACGCTATCTCTCCTCGCGAAGTATACATTATGCTTACCCGCTCCGAAAGATATCTGGATGGGAATTTGATGATCTCGACATCACCATCCAGAGGCATCTCTGCGAAGCGTTATGCATGCTTGGCCGTGTACATCAGGCAGAGGAGGTACCTGAAGATGGTCGAAAAATCGGTGACGTGGTCGACGTGACAGAGCTCCCTTCTGAACAGATTTCTAGTGAGTCGTGTACCATGAACATCTTCCTGTGCACTCAACGTTTTCCGTCAGATTTCATTCACCGATGTCTTTCAGCTCACGGGAGCACCGGTATCGCAAGCCTGGGACTATCCATGTCCCCGCTATTTATGCAGATCCCGTGGTTCGTTCGACCGAGCCGAAGCGTATCGAATCTGTGACGCTGGCCCTGAATGGGGAAATCGAACTCTTGAGTCCTGAGCAGGCGGAAGCTGCAGCTGAAAGACACAAGATCGCTAAACATGCCACCAAGGAGATCCAAGACGACTTCTATGTCAACGTGGGTATCGGAATGCCAACACTCGTACCGGAACATTTGCCAGAAGGCGTCCATGTTTGGTTGCAGAGTGAGAATGGTATTCTTGGGATGGGCCTTTACCCTACGAAGGAACGAGTCGACCCGTAAGTGCAGCTGTCTTGGTAGTCTCGCGCCGAGGTTGTTGATCACAGTGACTCGAACAAGGGATATGATCAATGCTGGAAAAGCCTTAGAGTACGCGTGCACATTGATGATGATATCGTGTCAGTATTTGCTCACGTCTTGCTATACATCTAGGTCGCGATCCCAGCCTCCACCAACAGTGACGCGTGGACCGCAGCTGAAGCTCTTAGAGATGACTTCGCACATGCCGAGAAGCAAGTTAATACCTTACATTCCAACCTGGAACATGAAATCACTCTCCATCCCGAAGTCGAACTGTTTGCACGCTTCTTGTCTCTCATTGCGCCAAGACTCTCTGCGGATTCCCAATCCACGGAAGCACACGCGTCTCTCCTCCTGCACGCTTTCTCGCGTTCCGTCTCTTCGTACCTTTGTGACACAGATATCTTCTTGTTCTTGAAGCCGTTCGACGCCAAGGTTCGTACTCGATGTTAGCAACTTTGTTCTCCGCGCATGCAGCTCTCGAGCAACACAATGTTGCTGACATTCCCAACCCTCCCACGTCTGCTCTCTTGTCTGCCGCTTCTGAAGGAGACACCATATATGCGCTCTTTAGTGGGCAAGGTACAAACGAGGTCTACTTTGACCAACTCTGAGCACTCTATGATACCTACCTACAAGCCGTACGTTTCGCCCCTAATCACAGCAATCACAAACGAGATTCTTGTTCCGCTTATCGCGGCCCATGAGGCCCGTCGAGCTTCTGGACATTGCCTCGTGGCTCTCTGGAGCAATGCCTTGACCATCAGTCGCGTACCTTGCATCAATTCCCATATCACTTCCTCTCATCAGCCTGACGCAGCTCGTACAGTATCTGACCGCTTGCCGTATCTCTGGTCTCACCCCCGGTCAACTTCGTGATCATATCGCCGGTGCAACAGGTCACTCGCAGGGTGTTGTCTCCGCTGTTGCTATATCTGCCTCGACATTCTACGACTCTTTCGATGCCAGCGCGAAGAAAGCCGTCCGCTGGCTGTTTTTCTGTGGTATGCGAGGTCAAGAGGTGTTTCCTCTGTTGGCGCTGGAGCCCAGCATTGTTCAAGACGCTGTCGAGGCTGATGAAGGTCAGCCTTCCCATATTGCCGATCAACAGTCTCGCACTTTCCGCACTACGTCCACATATCAATGTGACGAACAAACGAATTCTCAATTAGCAGTCTCTCTCGATGGTCCGAGACATTGCGTGGTCATGGGATCCCCTCGTGCACTGTACGGCTTGGTGACAAACTTGAGGAAGGTCCAGGCGCCCAGCGGACAGGACCGAAGCAAGGTTCCTTACTCCCAGAGAAAGCCTTCGTTCGGTATTCGTTTCTTAGTTGTCAACGCGCCCTACCACAGCTCCTGCTTGGCGAGTGCTACCGACAGGCTACGTAATGAGGATCTGAGTGGCGAAGAGCTATGGCACCCAGATGAGCTCGGGATCCCAGTCCTCAACACTGAGGACGGTGGGTATATGCATGATTTATACTCGACCTATTGCTGAATCACCTCAGGTTCTGACATGCGCAAGAACATGACTTCGACCACTAGGTCGTTATGTGAGATCTTTACATCCTCCATTCATTGGGATCGTGCCACCGTATTTCCAGACTCTGCGACTCATATCATCGACTTTGGACCGGGAGGCTTAAATGGCATTGGTCCTCTCACTGCTCGAAATCTTGATGGGTGCGGCATCCGTGCCATCATACTTGGTGACAAGCGTCGCGGCGAAGCTGAATTGTTCGATGACATTCAGTATGAGGAGTGGTGGAGAAAGAAGTATGCGGTAAAAAGCCGGTCAAGACAAGGTAGGAACTTGGCTATATGATAGGTCATCATACTGATTTCTTAGAGATCGAAAGATCCACCTAGACACTCCCTTCTCTCGCTTGCTGGGCAAGGCTCCCATCATGGTTGCGGGTATGACGCCCACCACCGTCAAGGCCGGCTTCGTTTCTGCTATCATGTCGAACTTGCAGGCGGCGGTCACTACAACCCGGCGGCACTTCGTGCCAAGGTTTCTCAAATTCAGTCCAAGATTCCCCCTGGGGTTGGCCTCACCCTGGATTCTTTGTACATCAATCCCTCGTCAACTCGGTTTTCAATTCCCCTCATGGCAGGAGATGTGTCGCGAGGGTCTACCCATTGAAGGTTTCTGCGTCGCAGCCGGTATTCCTAGCACCGAGAAGGCTGTTGAGATCATCAGTGGTCTACGTGATGCAGGTATCAAGCATGTTTCCTTCAAACCGGGGTCCGAGGAGGGCATTCGTTAAGTTGTAAACGTCGCTGCTGCCAGCCCGGCTTTCTATTGTTCTTCAGTGGATCGGTGGTTGCGCTGGAAGGTACCACTCGTACGAAGATTTCCATATGCCTATTCGGAAGATATACGAATCCATCCATCAGCAAGATAATATTGTCCTCGCCGGAGGCTCCGATTTCGATGGGGCCCAAGATCTTTGGCCGTACCTCACCGGTGGTTGGTCGAAGGAACTTTACGATACGCAAGCTACGCCATTTGATGGCTTCTTATTCGCAAATCGAGAAGCACGTAGCTCTTCCATCAAGGATCTAACCGTTGTTGCACCTAGTATCGCTGACAAAGATTGAGAGAACACCTACGTCAAACCAACTGGTGGTGTCCTTACTGTCCGTTCAGGGTTGGATGAACCTATCCATAAGATTGCTACCCGTACTGTCAAACTTTGGGGGGGGTTCGACGATAGCGTCTTCAATTTGCCGAAGGAGAAGCGCGCTGCGTGGTTGGCCGAGCGCCAAGCTGAAATCATAGAGAAGCTCAACAGGAACTTCGCGAAGCCATCGTTTGGAAGAAAGATGGCAGTGTGTCTCGACATTGGTGATATGTCCTACGAAGAGGTCACGCTTCGAATGATCCATCTCATGTACGTTACTCATCAAGGCCGCTGGGTTGACGTCGGCGGTGGGCTGAGGCGGGTCAAGGAGCGGTTCGCGGGTGTTGATGGTAGGCCAAAGCCCAGCGTTTTGCAGAGCTTCAAGGAGCTGGACACCCCTTCTGCATTCGTCGACTCTTTCTTCACGAAGTACGCTGACGCGACTCATCAGCTTTGAAGTTTGGTTCAAAAATGTTAGGTTTCGGAACACCTATCTTCTCATAGATCTAACCCTTGCTCCTGTAGGGTTCCCTTTCCTGTTAAATTTGTCCAAAAAGATCAACCCCTCCTTACTCGCTTCGCCGGTCCGTTGGATCGAAGCACAAGACCTCCTATTCACGCAGTTATCTCTTCGAACGCTTGATCGAGCTTGGTCCATTGCCGACATTGACCGGCGAGGCCACACGGACATGGAAAGCCAATACGAAGCTCAGGACGACGCCGTTAGTTGCAAACGAACCATTCTCTGTTGCGCCAAGAACGCTTGTGAAATCTATTATCTCTTTGAGGATGAAACTCTCTGCTGCTACGTCCAGCGACGCCGAACCTACCCTGGTGCTCCCTCTGTTCCTATTCCTGTGCCTGCGTCTACAACCTGCTGCTGCCGCATCTTTAACAGAAACTGCGGCACCCATCGAGGTCGTGCCTCTCCAACACTCGTCACCGACATCTCCTACAGCCTGAGATTGGCTGCCTTGTCACAACTCCTGCAACACTCGTCGACGAATAATCACCTTTGCAGACCGTCATTGTCGCGGTGTAGTATTGGCTGCCTCCTAGGCCGGCACGGCGGTTTACAATCGCTGCTATTACTGTGGCAAGTATGGCGCCGAACGACATGTTTGGATTGCTGCAGGCATCGCCCGTGTCAACTGCGTTGACGTTGGCGCGACCATTTGTAACTGCCTACCTCACTGTTGTAAGGAGCATGGGACTGAAAACGACTCGGATATCTTGATCTCTGCCGTCACCAGGGCGGGTTTCTACTGTGAAACTCTGGGTGAGTAAAGACCTCCGTTCAAATCTGAGAGATCCTACCTTCGCGTTTGCTTCCCAGTCGTTCCGAGTCCATCACGCCACAGGCTCGCCGGTAATACAGGCGCTTTCAATGGCATTTGCGCAGCTTGCCGAAAGCGTGAGAATTGTCTCGGGTTCATATTGAAGGCACCATCACAATTCATGCTGAGCCATCCGATTTGTTTTTGGCTGGTCGTTATGCTTAGATCCGCTCACAGTATAAATGGGCACACACCTCGTACTGCTTCGCATTCCCGCTTGTGAACTCTCCTCACCATGATACCCAGTGATGGCGAGTCGGACACCGGAAGGACCGGCCAAAAGCGGCGCTCCAATGCCTTGGAACTTGGTCCAAGGAAAAAGCCGTGCGTACCGATGCATACCTTAACGAGAAAGAGGCTGACTATAATCTAGAACGACACAAGATCCTCTTGTGCATCACGGCAGACACTTCGGTCGGGTCGTCCACGCCTTTTGCAACACGCAGACTCTACTCGCCAACGGCATCGTTATGTCGTCCGAGGGGATACGCGAGACTGACGAAGACTGTAGCGCAGCGTAAGCGATCTGGTTCTCTTGCGTGGCTACCACTTATCACTTTATCACCCATGTCAACAGAGACAGGCTTGAGTTCAAAATATTCAAAGAGCTGCTCCGAATGGTACCGGGGTTGCAGGCGCGCCTCATGGAGTCATCAGAAGAAGATGTGATAGCAATTGGTGAACTTGTAATGATGCTTTCATGACTCCTTTGGCTTTCCTGACTAACAAGATGCTTTAGATACAGAAAGGTATCAACGGGGCGCGTGCAGACGATACGAAGGGAATGAAAAGTGCCATCGTCGATTGGATTACGCCGAAGGGACAGACGCTAACCCCCCATATCCCCCGCAACGTGAAGTCTACACGAGGGTTCAATCACGAACGCACGGGGGCTCTCTTGTGCCCGGCGGGGCTTGACTGGGAAAACACAGAGTAAGTCTCCTTCCATCCCTATTTCATTATTCCCTGACCGTGACATACAGGATTCGCATGAAACTGATGAATGGGGATATTCAAGTCGCTGGAGACCAGTGGCCGGTCTTTTTATACGCGAATTATATATACGATCTGGAGGACCCATGGAACGGGCTTCTGCGAGGGGGACTACTAGTCTCCGTGAGTGCTGGTAATCAAGGTATTTCTATTCTGATACTGATTCATGATTTTTGGTAGGCTTTCAAACACATTTTCACCTCACCCAGCTCCGTCGACCAGGAGCCGAAAGCAACGCGTTCAGGGAATGCACGGATCCATGGCATGCGTGTGGTCACCAAGGCTTCACTGGCTTACACTGCAACACAGGTGGGCATTATCACTCAGTGACCAAGAGCTGCACTAAACGTTCTATAGACATGCTTCGCTTTAACATCTGCACAAGTGTTTTCCCGGACGGACCTCATGACCGACTCAGAGCGTTTCTACTCGAGCATCCTGGAGTTACTGGAAGACCCTGATGAGAAGGATGAGGTCGACGAGCTGCTTGCTTGGTGGAATAGGTATCATTTTGGGTCGTTAATACAGGGCGCATTTACTGACTTTCACACTAGACAAATTTTCCCACTGTACACTGAAACCGAACGATTACCATCGAAAGAAAGTGCCCTAGCACGCATCCGCCAAAAACGTCTGGAGAATAAGGAGAGAGAAGCACTGGCTGCAGCCAGGGGGTAATTTGCCGTAGTTAGATGACCAATTCAACACTTTTTGTGATTTCATGTTGCGATGTCGATCAGATGACTTGGAAGAGCAGGTAATGATTTCTACGGTGATCATGCTGCCATTAATTCTGGTCACGAGTCGGATGATAGGAACGTTCTGAGTTTAACCGATTGATCAAACCTTGAACACCGCCAGATGGAGTTTGACAACGAGGGCAGAGAATGGCTGGCTATCTTGTCGTACACTAGAACGGTGGTAGCTTCGTACGGGACTTGTCATGCAAGGCACAGAAGAAACGGATTTATACGTTATGGTCAAGTACACAGAATGTAGGTTGGCATTATCGAGCATATCGCTGGCTACAATGGATAAACGAGCTACGGGAAAAACGCAACATGAAGACAAACATTGTCGGAAAAGTCAACCGCGCAAAGGGTTGCATTACCGTATCAAACGTGTCGTCGGGTCCAGCGGAGACGACAGATGGCGAGGCGAAGCAAAAGGATGACACTTGTCCGGGAGGACAACCGCGCGAAAGGTTGCATTACCGTATCAAGCGTATCGCCGGGTCCAGCAGAGACGGAATACGACGAGATGAAGCAGGAGGACGACACATTGTCCGGGAAGACAACCGCGCAAAGGGTTGTATCACTGTATCAAATTTGTCGTCGGGTCCAGCGGAGACGACAGATGGCGAGGCGAAGCAGAAGGACGACACTTGTCCAGGAGGACAACCGCGCGAAAGGTTGCATTACCGTATCAAGCGTATCGCCGGGTCCAGCAGAGACAGAATATGACGAGATGAAGCAGGAGGACGACACATTGTCCGGGAAGACAACCGCGCGAATGGTTGCATTACCGTGCCAAATGTATCGCCGAGTCCAGCAGAGACAACAGGTGAAGGGATGAAGCATGAAGACAAAACCTTGCCAAAGCCGTGGAATTCCCGTGGGAAAGTAATTGATGGAATGGCGATGTGCCCTGGCAGTTCACTGCAGGTACTGTAGACCTGTACTCATAAGTCAGGATGCCACGACTGATAGATTTGAGAAAAGGAAGAACAAGAAGGCTTACCTTGTCAGTACCACAATGTAATTGCAGCAATGAGCACCTGTTGAGCATGATGATACTCACCTACCCATTGTCGCCTACTATGCCGGTGATTATATAAGCATGTGTCAGAATGCTGTCAGAATATGGAGTTGGAAGCATGTACACACACATATAATTCTATATCAAATTTTCATCGATTTAGTGATGTACTATCAACTCGCAGAAAACTACATTGAGTCACGCGTCTGAAACCGATCCGGAGACCAGCACCCCATCACCGAGTTTACTCCAAACATCGTGACATGTCATGATGGACGTCAGGTGCCACTGGCAGTGGCACCACCCGTCAGAGGAAAGCACCACCACGTTCAAGGTCATTCTATGCGTTTAGCGCGGGGACCATATCGCGCCAGTGACATGGGATCTCACCGCGCTTTGGCTACCTGCCATGTTTCACCGCAGATCCGCTGCGGTACTCAGGTTACAAGGTCCTGGCCGTTGAACCTTTGGTTCGCGCCGTTCGTCCACTGCGATTGCTGTAGAGCATCGTCGCCATCGGCGATCCTCTAGAATCTGAATCCAGACGCGCGAGTCTGGCGCCTCAGCAGACCAGAATATCCGAGAGCGTGCACATCTCTTTCTGCGCCGCCACCACCTCGCTCGTCCAGCTCCACTCGGCTTGGCCCGCTCGCCCTCCCTTTCGTTGCGCTCACCCACCACGCCCTGCCTCAATTTCCCCGAGTCGTTTAAGGTGCCTTGCAACCATCTGTCCTTTAGGTGTACCACCCCTCGAAAGAGGTAACCATGATGTTTGTGCAGAGGGCCTCGGGCGGGCTGATTTTGGGCCGGGAAGCGCTTCGTCCTTTCGCCCAATCCTAACGCCACCCTATCTCACTCCAGCCACCTCTTCCTCACGCCTGCATCCATCTGAAGCGGTGGCCAAAGACTCCTCACTTGCACGCACCCGCCGCATCTTACTTTCGGGGGTGCAGGCCAATCGTACGTAGGTAAACCATGACTCCATTTTTACGAGTACCTCATCACGTCCGTCAGCTCTATTTAGCGCTTGCAACACGATGCGACCGTCCTTTAAGAAGAAGATGTATAATGCCTCGTAGACTTCGCTTCACCGCTCCACCTAGACAGAGATTCTAAACCCATACCATTGCGGGCACTACCCATCC
>QFES01000651.1:0-11691 GCA_003316375.1 Tylopilus plumbeoviolaceoides
CAGATTTCCTGAAGCGACTCGTCTCGTTGGATCGCGAGTGCTCTTCATCAGAGCCACGGAGTTGAAATAGAAGTTGCCCCAGCTGCGCAAGCGACCTTGCTCAAGTGTTTATAACCTATCATTGTACGCGATGCCAGTGGACAGTACTCGTAAACGGACAATGGACAAATTTGAGGGTCGTGTCAAGGATGCGTGGAGCAATGCAGCTTGAACCAAGGGCGTCGGCCGATCTGTACAACCGTATTAGTAGCTCTGCTCACATCAGATGTGACTCCATTGTCACTCTGTGACATTCTCCTAACTTAACCCCTTCGAGACGTCATCGCGTCATCTTTCGTGTAATGCCATCCACCATGGAGGACCTGCTCAACACCACCCAGTCCAGTACACCTGTTGCCTGGCTCCACGATGTTCACCAGAAGGACCCTGATGCACGCTATATTGTCACAGAAGTGTCCCATTATACACAGCGATCTCCATGGCCTGCCTTGCAACCTGAATATCTCACCCTGCTCGTTCACCCTCCTCCGGGTCAACCCCAGCATCTTTCCCCTGCCCTTGTCAAAGTCTCCCGTGACCCTCTGAGTGACAATCCATCCAGATATCGACTCTGGGGTGCGACAGATGACAGAGTGACAGTTCTCGGCCCTGCTGCCAACATCCAACTGCAAGATGAGCAGCTTCACCATCTCACCTGGTCGATTGATCAAGCACCTACCCTCGAGGCAATATCCTGCTTCATTGCCTGCATCCATTATGACATTCCCCAGAACTGCCTCTTCCTCGACAAGTGCTGCCACGCCTTTGTACACGCCATTCTACAAGCGTCTCACACTGCCTTCAATGGCATTTTTGGCACGTCCACACCTCATATGCTCATCTCTTGCTCGCATCTCGTGCATACCATTACGCCAGGTATGCCATACGCTGAAAGGATCGCCAAAGAGATGACGACACACGGTGCCATTTTTTACAAGGAAGAGGACATGTTGGAGGAGAGGCTACAGCGATTCGGTCCCGATGATTGGTTGTTTGGGGGATCTTGTCTCGCATACATCTTCCCTGTACGGACGACGAGCGTACGGGGTGTGGCACGTTATCTCGCGGGCAAATATAATCGTAGCAGAGGTGAGTCACCTTTGTTCTCGCGGTAGTTACCTTTCATCCATATTTGTAGCGGGGCACATCGCGTCAGCGCAGGAGGCGTAAAGATGCGTGCTACTCGTTCGTGTCGTACAATCTATGAATTGCCATTGGTAGTGTAGGTTTCAAGTTCACCTTGAATGGCGTCATGTTCGTCGCGCAAATCAAAGTTTGTACTAGTAATCGTTTCACGAAGCTTTTGAGACGACATTGAATGAGTCTGCCGACACATGACAGTGTACCTACTCGAAAGTTACATATAACGATGCGTTATCGTGAGTGCGCTTGAGGGGGATTAACTGGAGTCAAGTAACGCGCCGTATCTGGAGATTGATTGTATCTGGAACGCACCAACTTTGTAGAGGATGCGTGTCACAGTGCGTGCGTCTAACTTGAAAGGATCGCTGTCACGCTCTCATCGTCGTTAGCGAAATTCCCCTAAGGATTAGTACTGCGGGTGGCGGCGAGCTACGCGGCTCAGAAACCTGTGGTGATTCTGGTGAAGGACAAGAAAGGTTACCAACAACGCATGATGTGTAATTGCAAGTTGGCACATCGCCGTGAACGAGGTATCTCTCGCTGTGTGGCATCAAATGAACATAGTCTCAGGCTGAATGGCACGCATCCAACGCACCGCTACTTGCCAGAGTTTGCCGGAACGACTCGGATGTCTGTTCCGAAGTGGCGATATTCTGCGAACGCCCGTCTCGGTGTAGATCATCACCCGATACATCGCCAACACGGCGAGACCTTGACCAAGAAGCCGGCGAGCTCGAGACGTCTTGACTCGTGTGGCTGGCGCTCCGCCACACCTTTGTAGCGAGGATTTTGGACATAGGCGAAGAGGCTATGCAGGCAGAACCACATATTTTATCATTGATTACTAGTAACCCAGGGGTCTCTGAGTTGGATAGAATAGCGTCAAAGGTGTCGCTATGACCAGCGAGCCGTTGTCCCGCGCGTCAGCAAAGGTGACCCAGCGCGCACTGGAGCGCTCAGAATCAGTGTTGATTAACAATCCTACACGATACACATTGTCAGCGCCAACGTTTCCCAAGTCGTGTTCTCTATAGATTAGACTACAATCACTATGTAGAACATACCTGAGCTCCACATCTACTGTATGTCCACCGTACGGATGCCGTCCATCAATTCGTCCAACGATGTTTGAACATCTGCAATCCCAGGTAAGGCTTCTAGTCCTCGATGTAGAACAGGATGACCTCGGACGCGAGATATTCTTGATGTGTCCATCCACGCGTGTTCCAGATGCTCCGCATGAGACAACCAATTTCCTGCGACTCCAAAAAGACGCCAAGAAGGTGGACGGCGGTGAGGGATGAGCCACGGTACCACTTGAACATGGCAACGTGATTCTTATGAGTTGTCGAGCTGATTTACGAAACAAGTATCGCTCCAGGCCCACTTGAAGCGAAGAGCTTGTGCCACCTTGCAGCAATTTATGGAAATTGACGCGCCGCACGTGACCCTCGGGGTTCCCCTTGTCCTGTTTTGACAGCCTGAGCGAGAATGCGCGCCAGTTCGTCGAACGCGGGACCGTGACGACAACGTAATGCGGGACGACGAACACAACGATGACGACACCTGGCCCCGAATTTCCTCGATTAGCACGACTTATGACTGTCCCACAGGCGTACCTTATCCACAGGATGTTTCATCCTCGACAGAAGTGCCTCAATATACCTTACGCCAAGACACTCTGGTGGCAATCCGAGTCATCGTGATGGTTGAGGTTCTACTAGTATGGTTACAATGTATGATTGCCAGTGGAGTGCACGCTCAACCGTGTCTACTACAGATCCTTTCAGACTCGGACATGCACTCGCTTCCTGGGTCCCGTCAACCTGGGCTAACACGCGTGTGTACCTGGATGCGCCATGAGCAGTACGCGTACATGCCAGATGCCACTCAGGCCCTTGAGCCCTGCCTTGCGCACGGTGCCTTGGCTGTTTCCAGATGATTGAGTTCCACGAAACTATGCAAGAGCATGGCTACGACGATTTCTGGGTGACCTTTGTTCAACGACAGCGAACAGGAGCGAGGTGAATTTCTAGACCGATATCCATATGTAAGCTACTCCATTGCTGGCTTTGTCAGTCTGAATTGCTCAGGAGGAAAGTCAGCGAACAACTCTAAGCGTACCTCCGAGTCACCTACTTGGCGCCAAACGCCCGACCATGGAACAAATTTTCTACGAGACATTCAACGTTGATCGCAATGTGACCCAATTTCTGGGGTAGATGAGAAATGGTGTCAAGACGGCAGATAAGAAATGTGATCATGATCGTCACTCTCGATTGGGCAAGGTTAAGTTATCTAAACTGTCGCCGTGGATATGATTCGACTGCTATACTGGGGGTGCAATGATGTCGACCTGTGTAGTACCCTGGAGGACCCCGAGACAAAGGTCACCAAAGGACGGTATTGTGAGGTACTATATGCGCCACTCCAGTTTGGAGACTATTAATGTTTACCCGTAGGCTGTATGCATCTACGTGCACTGGCAGTCTCGGCTTGCCATCGACAATTGAGATATTCTCTTCACGTATGGCCCACATGGACTGCGTCGACAATCGCCAACTCCCCTGCCTGCAATCATGATGCGGCGATCACTCCTTCTAGACCAAGTCAGCTAGTTATTCGCGAGCGACTCGCCAGTAAGGCCTATAGGCTAGTGAGGGTCCAGTTCCGTTCATTCACAGCTGGACAGCCTCAGGCTGCGTACTGATTAACCTTCGAGGTAAAATGGCAGGAATTTTCCACCCCGCACACCATGCTGCTGAATCGCTTTTACTACTAGTGGTTTTAGCGCATATAGCCAGCGATGAGTCGTGACACAGTTCATGCAATGGGTCGCCCGCGGCGTGATCCACACTGGCAGGTGCATTATAAAGATTCTAATTTTCATGCAACGATAAACATGTCCAATGCATCTTCACCGTTTCCTACACTCATCTAAACTCTTATCTCGCCTGAATGAATGTCCGTTGAAATTAATCAATGGGAGGATGAAGATGCTACGAACCACTAGGCTGAGCGGCACCAGCGGTCAGTGGAGTCTGCTCGGTGGCACGTTGATAGCGGTTTCTATCGTTGTCGATGAGTTGCCTTGCGATTCTCCTCGACCTGAAAAATCCTGATGGAATGCAACCTAGCAGAAAGGTTCGTCGGACGAAAAGGCTAGGCATGGTGTCTCCTTGAGCGCCGTTCATCTCAGAAAGGATCGTATACATGATAGACCAGGCAAAGGTATAGCATGATGCCTTGAGAAGGTGATATCTAGGCATCCTCTCGTTCGCGACCCTGATGGCATCGGAGATTCGAAGGAGGTGGGGGATGTGGGGACTGTCTGTTGGCCAAGTAAGGATGTGGATACGCTTCAAGTTGTCTTGGGTTTCATCTGGCTCCGTTGTAAGGATGGTCACTGAATCGTCTGCTATGGCGCACAACCCAAGTCGACCGAAGAGTGTACGCTCTTCGATGGTTCTCGAGACTTTGATATGAGTCGGGTTGGAAAGTGGACTCGAATGTTGTTTATCGATGAAGGCGAGGTGCAGCCACTCATGCTGACAATCGGGAAAGACGTCTCGTTCTTTGTAGTATGTCGCTTGAATGACAACGTAGCGATGGCCTTGAGGGTCGTGTTGGCGGACCTCGTTGAACCACCACTGAGGCAAGCGTCCTGGCTGGTTGGGGTCGAGGTTCATTTGCGTGGCAGGCTCCGGGAGGCAGTAGGAAGACGTGTTATGATGTTTGAATTCCATTTCTTCGTCGAGATTAGAATTCAGACTCTAGATATGACATCACAAAGTCACAGTATGTACACTTCAAGTTACTTACTACATTTAGTAGTGTTATTATATCCGGTGCCCGGACCACCGGGGCGCGGGCCGCCCAAATCCTACAGTCTTTGGCCACCGCTTCGGATGGACGCAGGCTGGAGTGAGACAGGGTGGCATGCTAAGGATCGGGCAAAAGTGCGAAGCACTTCCCGGCCCCAAACGACTGCACCAACCTGCCCGGAGGCGTGAGCTGCGGGTGGGAATACCTCGCAGCAGATGCTCAAGGGGTGGTACACATCGTTTGAGATCCATAGATGGTTTCGAGGCACCTAAAACGACTCAAGGTGTTTGAGGCGGGGTGTGGTGCATGGGTGCGACGAAAAGGAGGGCGAGCGGCAGAGCAAGCAGGCCACGCCGAGCGGAACCGGACGTGGCAGCGGCGCAGAAAGAGCGCAGACACACTATGCAGATCGTAATAAGGATTTGAATTCCGCTCTCTATGTAGTAAGTGAGTCACCCATCGCTGAACAATGCCGCACTGAAAATGTCGAGTCTAATGTTGCCCCATAAATAGTTGTTGTGCCAACTTGTCGATCTGAGCTCGGACCGCTGGACTGCACACAGTAATTCTGTGCCTTTGCTGGGAGGAGTTCGAAGATAGGTCAACCAATTGGACCCTTGCCATGGCGGTGCTCCCTCAAAGACATTGCGATCATGTACTGCTGAATCAGCCACATCCCACTTGCCGTAACCGAACCAGCAAGGTCCTTGTCGGCAATCGCCGACCCCTAGTGAGGTTACGTCACTCCGACATTCTCCTAAACTCACTGGCACCCGGTTCTCTTTCGTGGAGTCATGGAGGAACTGCTCAGCACCACACAGTCTCACGAACCTGTCGCCTGGCTCCACGATGTTCACCAGAAGGACCCTGATGCACGCTACATTGTCACAGAAGTGTCACACTATAAGCAGCAATCTCCATGGCCTGCCTTGCAACCTGACTACCTCACCCTGCTCGTTCACCCTCCTCCGGACCCATCCCAGCCAGATCTTTCCCCTGTCCTGGTCAAAGCCTCTCGCGATCCTCTGAGCTGCGAGAATCCATCTAGATATCGACTCTGGGGTCCTACAGGTGACAGGGTGACAGTTCTCGGCACCGCTGCCAATGTCCAACCGCAGGATCACCAGCTTCACCGGCTCACATGGCCAGTTGAGAAAGCCCCTAGCCTCGAGGAACTTTCCTGCTTCATTGCCTGCGTCCATTATGACATTCCCCAGAACTGCCTCTTCCTCGACAAATGCTGCTACGCCTTTGCACATGCCATTCTACAGGCGACTCACAATGCCTTCAATGGCATTCCTGGCACCTCCACAAGTCAGATGCTCATCTCGAGCTCGCATCTCGTGCATACAATTCCACCAGGTATGCCGTACGCTGAAAGGATCGCCAAAGAGATGACGACACACGGTACCATTCTTTACAAGGAAGAAGACATGCTAGAGGAAAGGCTACAGCGATTCAGTCCCGAGTATTGGTTGCTTGGGGGATCTTGTCTCGCATACATCTTTCCTGTACGCACGACGAGCGTACGGGATGTGGCACGCTATCTCGCGGGCGAATATAATATTAGAAGAGGTGCGTCTCATCTGTTCTCGCGGTGATTACTTTTTCATCCTTGTTTTGTAGCGGGGCACGTCGCGTCAGCCCAGGAGAATCAGGAGGCGTAAAGATGGGTGCTACTCGTTCGTGCCGCCCAATGCCGTTTGTAGTCTCTCGTATCCTACTAGTAGGTTTCAGTTCACCTTAAATGCCAGTGGCGTCGTGTTCGCCGCATAAATCAAACCTTGTAATCATTTCACGAATCTCCAGAGACAATTCTGCCCCCACACGACAGCGTACCTACTCCCAACCTAGCATTGCTCATACACTGATATGCACCCTTGAGCAGATAGACGCATTTTGCGACAAAAGTTGTCGATTGTCCACGTCAATCCTTCTTCGTGTGTTATCCTATCGTATGTACAAGTCGTCGTCGTGTAAGACTTGAGCATAATGGTTGATCGAACGGGGACTCCTGAGGGTGGATGACTCGGTGCTAAGCAATGACTCTGCATCCCCGTCACCCGATTGCCGTGATTCCTTCAATTGCAAGTTACGTTTTCCGACAGCGTAGACTTAATTGATGAGTTGAAGTGAGTAATTTCGTTCATAAGACCACACAAAGTATCTATCAAGGACTTCTGAGTAAGTGTCCGTTCTCTGTAACAGCAGGTAATGTAGAGAGGTCCATATATAAAGATCACATCTCGCTAAACTGGAAGGCTCAGAGGACGTAAGGAAAACCCTTGCGGTGGGACGGACATATACAGGCAACGTCAGTGACTACTAGAGGAGTCTATGGGCGATCATTGGCTTGCGTGGTACCTATAATCCCGGGTTGGGATCAGCCCGGGTGTCTCTCTAAATGGCATTTGGAGCAGAGTTGTATGGAGTCCCAGAGGGGGTGACTGAGGGATGTGAAGAAAGGGTTGTGGTTGGCTGGCTCGGAGAAGGATAGTGTGAATGAGGACCACTCGCGCTCAAGGTGTGAGAGATGAGGGAGTGGCTAGCTGGAGCGCGAGAGTAACTGCCAGTGGGAGTGGTCGGTATGGGGTGGTTGAGGGTACCCGTAGGGAAATTACCAGTGGGTTCGCCCCCACAAGAAGATGGAGGGGGAAAGGTTGGGTAAGGCGTCGTGCTAAAAGGTGCAGTGAGCGGGGGGATGATGCTCGGGATGGTTATGAAGGGTAGTTCAGTGGAGCAGCCCGAAAGGCACAAAGGACTGCAGCCACTGGGATAAGAGGCGTTACGCCCACCGGTGCTGCTGTTCCCATCAGCTGCCGCGATGTTGCGGCGCGGGATATCTCGCAGAACTACGGCGGTAGTAACACCGATGAACGCTACTATTGCAGCAGCAATGCGCATGATGGGGTGGAGAATCGGAGGGAGCTGGGATGTAAGAGGAGGAATGAACTCAAAGGGAGCTCAACAGAGGACACAAAGGAACCTGGGGTTCATCGCTTGATGCGCCCGAGTTTTTATACATGCCTCGGGGAGGAGTGATGTAACCGGAACCTGTCAGATTAGACTATCGTGTTCAAAACGAGACGCCAAGACACTCGAACCCGCAGCATGTGGCAAAGCCGCCATAAGTCACCGTCGCCTCTACATGATATCCGAGCCGTTGTATCCCCCTGATGCTGTGAAGGGCCTACTACAATGCCAAGTTGCCGCTTTGTTACCGCTGCGGCCCACTCCTTGAGAGATACATACAGCGGTGAATACGATATCGTGAGTGCGCTTGAGGGGAATCAACCGGAGTTAAGTAACGCACCAGATTTGAAGACTGGATTGTATCTGGAACGCACTACCTTTGTGGAGAATGGATGGATGTGCGCAAAGGGCCGCTGTCTCGTCACTAGCGAAATTCCCTCTCAAAGATTAGTACTGTGGCGCGGTGTTGGAATGCTGCGGGGCACTACGCAGCTCAGAAACCTGTGGTGAAGGACAAGATGGGTCACCGACAATGAAGACGCGTAGTCGCACGCCCAAGTTGGCACATCGCCGGTGGAACATCGTGGAATGATACGATACGATTGATGAGAACAACTGGAGTATTCGTCGCAGGGGCGGCATCCTATGGTAAAAACGTCTCGCTCTTAGACTGTAGTGCAGCTAGCAACCGCTCAAGGGATGTACAACGCTTGGCTGCGCCCTCGACGTCACGGTGGACCGTAGAAGTCTGATACTAGTACGAGCGCATTAATCTGAGGCTGAAGAACGAAGAAATAAGTATCTGGACTAAGTCCCTTGAATTTTGGAACCGCAGTTTACTACGTCCTCTGGTGCAGGTTGTACTTGAGAGAGGCAAGCAAAATCGGCCCACAAAATACCTTTGCGAAAGCGAGTAAAAAGTCGGCGAGGTCACGAGCGAGCGGTGGACAGATGATGGCTAATGAAATAAGCTTAACAGCGGGATCTGAGTCGAAAGGTACAAATCAGTATGCTGATTCCATAAAAAATGAAGGCTGGTGCTTGGGCCGATGGAACAGATGAATTGTGTGGGATGCGCGGTAGCAGCAGAACTCCGTGGAGCACAGAGTAACCTCATGTTCACTGCGAACGCCGCAAACCATCGTTGAGAGAATACCGGGCTTAATACGTAGCCGCACCGGAAGTGATACCGTGTAAGGTGGATCGGATGATGCTGTCCTAGGCGAGCTTGTTTGGCAGCCTACGGATTGCTCAATGCCAAGCGTCAGTCATAAGTCCAAAGAGAGTAACTTAGCAGATTGACAAAACTCCAGCACTATTGCAATTGAACGAGGCGTCTCTCATTGTGTGGCATCAAATGAACACAGTCTGAACGGCAGTGTGACGATGGGTCTAGGATAGAGGCCATAAGGAATGGGCTGTTTGCCTCGTGAACTTGAAGTTGGAGTGAAATGCTGTAGAAGTGAATAAGAAACATTATGACCGCAAAACGTTCCGATCGGGTTGAATGCGTAAATATCCGACAACAAACTATAAGTAAGCAGTATTCGTTATCATTGAAGTAAAGCTTAAAAACTCGTATTTCGTCACATTAAATCCTCGACCATCAGTGACCGTTGTGGTGTTTCTAAAAACTGACCGATCCCTGCGGTGTCGCTCGTAGGGTTGCTCTGTGCAATCATATCCAACGTTTCCTGCAACACCCCTGGATCCTGCGTCAACAACCCGTCCAACCTCCCATCCGACACCATCAGCCTCCCAAAGTTTAATACACCCTGGGCGAATTCCTGAGCTGTATGGTGGACCGAGAGCGTTTCACTCCCGGCAGCGAGTCTTCCGACGAAGAGGGTGACGTCCAGAGAGGCATTGGTCAGATCAATAGTGCGGGTGCGCAGTGATTGTCCATGCACCACGCTCGCATGCAGCATCATCTGTTGATCGTAGAGCGTATTTCCAAGCGAATTCAGACGTGCTACTTCCTCGTTGATTCGCTGGAGGGCATCCATGGCGCGTTGAATGCTTTGCTCGCACGACCGTGCATTTTGCTCAGCGCTGGCGACTGTTCTCTCGGCATCCTCGATTTCCTCATTCAAGTCAAAGAAATCAAAAGCCTCCCCGAGACCAAACGTGAAAATGTTTCGTATGACCTGTCAGCATATGAGGCTATGGTCCACTCAAAATAACATGAAACTGTACCCGAGCGGATTCCCTGCTGTCGCGTTTTCTCTCCGCGGACCGGATAGTCTCTCTGGCTTGTTGAATGTGTGCTTCGGCCGTCGCCTTGCGACCACTTCGAGACACGATGTTAATCTCCATTTAGAGGACGAGAAACTGTACGTACTTCCAACTTTCGCGTTGCTTTTCTGCACCCGTTCGCAACGTCTCTGCGACTTGCTCCATGTTCTGAAGTCTTTCGATGCGTTGTTGTGCTAAGGTTATTTCAAAAGTAAAGTTTGTTGCAAGCTGCATTCGAAATGTTACCCGCAGACGTCAAAGCACGGGAAATCCGATACACCTACCTCTGTGAATCTTTGGGTCAAGTCTTTCGCTTTCTCGCTCAACGATCGAAAGCAAGTAAATACGACCTGACTTTGTGATTTACAAGCATTGACGAGTGGAGCGCAGGATTGGATCACTTCCAAGGTCGACTCGGGATTACGATAAGGAATCAAAGTAGTATGATCTTGCGTGACTCGATGGAGCGACTCGATATGATTGACCAACACAAGAAGGGTATCCATCGCAGGAGCGGCATCTAGTGTTAAAAGTGCCTCGCTCTCAGATCGCAATGTGGTCAGCGAATGCTCAAAAGATGCGCAACGCGCAGCTGCATCTTCGATGTCTTGCTGCATAGCAGCGGTATCTGAGGCGAGTGCATTGATCTGGGGCTGTGAAATTAGGTAGGATAGGCCTTGGTTTGTTTCTAGTGGCTTGGATGGCTTACGTCTTCTCCTTGTGCAGGTTGTACCGCTAAGCGGGGAGGAAAGTAAGTTTAGGCAATCACGACAAGACCGTTCATACCGTGCAAGAGTGCCAGCTCGAGTTCGGCGCGACGCATAAGAGCAATGAACGCATCTACAAGAGACATGGATCTGCGGGGCTTGCGAGAGGCGATCTCCAAAAGAGTTGGGGTTGATTTTGGGGAAATCCGAGTCGTTGGGTTAAGTAGGTGGGGCCTGGTGAAAACAAAAACTGCGTTGTCTCGACTCAGCACGGCCACGTAAGGTGAGGGACAGATCGCCTATGAAGCCTTAAGCTGCGTCACTGTCACGGTTCGAAGGGTGCTACTCACCAAGTTGACGATCGCTGTTGATAATTTTCACTGCCTCATTTCTTCCTTCCATTCTTCTCCATCATTCACTCTTCTAGAACTCGCGGCTAGCTGATTCTCCATTTATGTACGCTTGAAACAGCGTGTGACCATTATTCTGGGATGGAAGCTGTGAGGAAAGTGGTTCTCGATATCCGAGTCCGAGAGTAGGGTCACGTGTAACTTGAAGTGTCGTTTCTCCTGCACCCGCCTAGTACTGATAAGCTAGAAATCTGCTCGGTGCCCAACCCACGCAGCTGCATCATGTCGAACGGCTTTCGCCCACATCACGCTTAGTTACCAACAGCTCCATCTTCATATATCTATCTTTCCACCAATGCCCAGCCTACGCCGTAGCGTTCGATCTTCACGGACTTGGACATGAACTCGTGTTGTCGTCG
>QFES01000657.1:0-26755 GCA_003316375.1 Tylopilus plumbeoviolaceoides
CAGTCGTCGATAGAGGAACGGCCCACCGCGGAGGCGGTGATACCCTCCGTTCGACATTTCTTGATCGATTGTCCACCATCTCCGTCTCTTAGCGACCTGTTCGTACGTGGAGAGGACCGGCACCAAGGACTGTGAATTTACCTGCTGAGCCACGTGCGGAAATGCCCAACGGCTTTACTCCCAATGCGGACGCATTCGCTGCTATCCGACTGCCACCTTACCATGAATCCGCATGACCACTTCCAACCCCAATTGTCTTATAGTCGCGATGATTCTCCTTCATCCCACTCATTAATCTCGACATCTACATGTTGAATCCGCAATGTTTTCCTGTTCATTAGAGATACCCTGTTATGAAGTGCTTGTACGTGTATCTGGCCACCTTGATGTAACAGTCGTGCGTTCTGCCATGCCCATACTTGTACCCGTAGGACGCAGCGCTGATCCGTGCATTGTGAGTCTTCGTCCGATTCAAGGTGGCCTATCAAATCTTGAACTGCAAGAAGATGAGTTTGACTGAGTTACCACTGGAGAGCAGGACAATGCGGCCACCTTAGTCGCCCAGTATGACTCGCGTCAGTGGCCGACTCTGAGCCAGAGCCTGCATGGCGCCATATACTGGACGACCTCCGGTTTTATGCCCGAGCCTCAGAGAGGCACACTAAGGATAATTCGGCTGCCGCATCCCCCGGACGAACTCGAGTCAGCAGCTCCGACTCCATCATGATCGCCACCGTGACAGTAATGGTTAGCAGGGCAGAATGTCAGAAATTCTCTTACCCAATGTCCAAGTACTATCCTCGATCTTTATTTCCTTGCAGAACTCCCCATCCATGAACTTCAAGTTATCTTTGCCTTTGATTCCGACGCTGAGGTGCTTCTTCTGGATACTGATTACGAGGTCCCGCGCGCGTGTCCCATTTGGTACGAGAACAACGATGTTTACTTCGTCTAATTCCTGCCTCCGAGAGTACGGAAGAGCTATACGACAGCAGGCGATCACCATCAGACATTCTTAGCTTGTCGTGCTCATTGTCGTCGGGGGACAACTTGATTATCCCCACGTGACCTGGACACATTTGTTTGTGCTTGTGACCCAAAGTGATTTGGCTACAGGCCCAAGCTCTTTCCAGTCCATCACTAGTACTGTGGTCGCACCACCTCTGGTTGTTCGCGGTAATCTGCCATTCTGATGGCGGCAGCTAATTATTGGGCTGAATTCGAAGTAAGTCGCAGTCCTCATCTGCCTCACCGTCCTCGCGACATTAAACCCTCCCAGAGTTTGCGCCATAGTGTCAAGTACAACACTATCGATAAACTCAAGCACATTTTGACTGGCTTCAATGACCAATGTCAAACAGTTTTCATCAAGTCTGGAAAGAAACAGGATTTGATTGATAGGATCGTCCACCAAATGGACTCCTGGAGACAGGCCAACAATATAGAGAAATGGATTAAAGCTCAAGCTATTCTACGGCAAGTCCGTACGTGAGTCAAGGATACATTTCTCCCCTGAGCTTGTATGCACCCGTCGGATATGTACCACATAATACTATCTAGCAGTCTCGCATACTACCTACAGGCATTCTCCTTTCCTGTGTGGTGAACCTAATTACTGATAGCCTACTAGCCTTTCCAGGTATGCTCCAAGTCGGCTAACAGGCTTAGTCGAAGTCCAGCCCATTCAGTCGATGAACACCGCACCACATGGTCCTACAACGGTATTCCCCGCGGCCGCGAACGGGCGTTACGATCCATATGCGCCAGCACGCATGCCACCCCCACCTGTAAGCGCGGTATCAGCTGCAGGCGTATCCAAGCCTAGTAAGATATGACGTCATCTTTACACCACTCTACTGAGCAGCTTTCAGCGACATGCTTCGAACCATCACCTTTCTTTCACATTGATCAGTCAGTGTCTGGGATCGCGGAGTGTCCAGGTTTGTTCGCACCCATCTCATCTTTCATCTCACTCACCATAAAACAGAGTCGACAAGCTCGACTGATCGAAAGCAACAAAGTCTTACCTTCACTCTTAACGGCGGACAAACTATGAAGCTGAGTTCTACTAGGTATAGTCGACGTATCTACCTTGTAACGGCTTCGTTGACCCCATTTACAGCACCGAGGCAAAAGTTCGGGACGCCACGTCCAACGATCCTTTGGGACCCTCAGATACACAAATGAATGAGATTTCCCAGTTGACCTTTACTCAGTGCGTGTCGCCGTCAATCTAACTGAGGTTGGCAGGGTGCCTTCGTCATTGGACACCCAGGGTGATGTTGACCAAGCCTTTATTCTCACACAGGAACGACTTCGTCGAAATCATGAAGGTGCTCGATAAGCGATTGGACGACGAGGGCAAGAATTGGAGGCATGTGTCTAAGGCGAGTATTGGACCCCGCTTTTCCCCTGGAGATCTGGCGTTTCGTTCGTGGACGCTGAGACGGCTTGCAGTCTCTCACTCTGATTGATTATCTCCTGCATGCTGGGTCGGAGAACGTCGTGATCTACTTTAAAGACAACTTTTACATCATCAAGACGCTCATGGAGTTTCAATATGTGGACGAGGATGGCAAGGATTGCGGTGCCAACGTGCGGCAAAAGGCAGGGGACATCTCTGACCTTTTGAGCAATTCTTACCGCCTTCGGGAAGAGCGGAGAAATCGGGCTTCTATGCGAGATCGCATGATTAACGGACAACTGGGTATGGTCAAAGACGAGGATCTAGAAGGAGCAGGAGCAGGAAGGAGCAATGTTACACCTCCGATGAGGAATCGAGCAAACGACAAGGACGAGGAGGAGCCCAGGCGTGCCAATGAAGTATCGCAACAGACCTATGCCGAGGAGCAAGCTCGCCAGGCAGAGGAGAGCGACCCACAACGTGCCGTACGACTCATTGAGGAAGAAGAGGCCAGACGGGACAAAGCAGTTGAGGGTTCGAATGCTTCCGCATTGTTCGATGATCAAGCTCAGTTGTACGTGTTTTTCTCAATGGAGTTTCTCGTATCGAACTTTCAGTCAATCACCTAGACCGCCATCTGCGAGTGGCTCGAACAATCCTTTCCTGTTCGTCGATCCTTCCTCATACGGCACTGGTCTTCAGCCCAAGTTCAAGTCTTTTAATCCTTATCAACAGCAGGCACAACAGGAAGCGATGCAGGTACGTTTTCTGCTACATTGATTGCCCGCATCTGTGTACTCATCTCACCATAGGCAGAATATCTGAGACAGCAGCAAGAATGGTCGTGTCAGCAGGGATTACGGGCTCAGAAACAGACACTGCGGCAGCAAGAGCTGGGGGTTGTGGAGGGGAGAGGAAGGTGGCGTTCTAACGCTGCCGCATTCATCGATAATCAAACCCAGCCGTATGTCTTCTCCCACGGGTTCTCCTAAGTACTGATCGTTGAACTTTCTGTCAACCTGACGACTACCTAGTCTGGCAGGTACAAATGGTTCAAGTACTCCTTTCACACATTTTGGTTCCTCACATACAACCGGTCTTCAATCCCACTTTCCGCCACCACCCGATCTCACATCTCATATCGTTAGTACCAAAAATCGGTACATTGCTGGAGGAGGTTTCGGCGATGTCTATAAGTGTCGTTACCATGGAAGTTCGGTACCAGTCGAGGTCTGGCATGATCTATAGCTCATTGTTGTCTTCTATTGACCCCTTTCAGGTTGCAGTAAAGGCGTTTCGATTTAGCTTTACACTGGAAGGGAATGCGGCAAATAAATCTATGAAGGTAACTGTCTGCGCTACGATCCAAAGGTATGATCTGAGAAGCCCCGCAGATGCTTCGACGAGAACTTGGGATCTGGAGGAGACTAAACCACGGTAATATTGTCCCTTTCCTAGGTATCGCATATGGGTTTGGGATGGAAGGTGCAATGTCATTGGTGTCCTTGTGGATGCCCAACGAGTCCCTCCACACATTCTTAACGAAGTATGATGATAATCTGGGAGTGGCACATCGGTTACAGTTTGTGCGTCTGTCGATTGATTTCTTACTTGCTTCTCGTCCAACCACCCACGATAGCTACTGGATGTTGCCAAGGGTTTACACTATCGTAAGTCCCTGTTCTCATCACCAAAGTCCGAGAGGAACAACGCCCCACAGTGCATTCTTTCTCAATCGTCCATGGTGACTTAAATTGTGTAGGGCAATCAAACATTCTTTGCATTCCATTCTCTAACTCCAGATAGAACAATGTGCTTCTAGACGCAGATTACACCGCGCGCTTGACAGACTTTGGATATGCTTCCTTCGTCGGGAATATTCCTGAAGCATTGACTTATCTCCAGAGGTCCACCTCGCGACCAGGGGCCCTGCGTTGGATTGCCCCGGAGCAAATTGATCCAGAGGAGACGCTTAGCCGAACACCTAAGAGTGACGTCTATTCCTTTGGTTGTGTGGCCCTTCAGGCAAGCTTGTTAGAATGCGGGCCCATGCCATGTCATGCTAATATTGTCCATAATGCAGGTCTTATCTGGTAAACTACCTTGGTCGGAAGTCCGGGAAGACGCAGCCGTCGTATTGCGGTTGGCAAAAGGGCATAAGCCAGCACGACCCGCGTCACGACCGATGGACGACTCGCACTGGGACTTGATCCAACAATGCCAGTCGTCGATAGAGGAACGACCCACCGCGGAGGCGGTGATAGCCTCCATTCGACATTTCTTGATCGATTGTCCACCATCTCCGTCTCTCAGCGACCTGTTCGCACCACTAAGGACCGTGAATTCACCCGCCAAGTCACGTGCGAAAACTCTGCCCGGTTTTGTTCCCGACTCGAGACAGATTCTTCAATTTCATCCTACTCATTAAAGTCTCGACATCTACACGTTAAATCTGCACTGTTTTCCTGTTCGTTAAACTTGGAGAGAGATACCCTGTCATGAATGCTTGTACGTGTATCTGGCCACCTTGATGTAACAGTCCCCCGTTCTGCGTTACTTTATGCCCATCCTTGCCCGTAAGGGACGCAGCGCTGATCCGTGCGTTGTGAGCTGAGGCTAAGTCTTAGTCCGATTCAAGGTGGCCTTTCAAATCTTGAACTGCAAGAAGATGATCCGGATTCCGGTGACCATCACGAGCAACTCATGCCGACACGTACTCCGCCGCCTTCAAGTTAGTCATAATAGTATGTATATGACTCGCATTGTCTGGGGCCGACTCTGAATCGGAGCCTGCACGGCACCGTATACTGAACGGCACGACGACATGGCAACTTTGGCAAGTGGTAATGTCGACCGAGCTACCGTCAGCTCAAAAAAGAAACATGGGTCGCGCGGCCGGCGGCGGCCGGTACCGAGACTACACCTCGCTAAACTTGGAGCAACGTTCCCGTCGTCATCCCAACGCTTGCATGCAAGATCCGCGCGATCCACTACTGACACGGTCGCTTCGAGCCTAGACCGACTTACTCACGGAAGAGAGAACGGAAGTGCCCCTGTGAGAAACAGGCTTGTAACCCGCCTTGAAACCCGAGGATGAATCCACCTAGTGACATACACAAAGAGAACGACATCGCCGATAATATAGCTACACTCTGAAAGGCGCGCAAGAAAAAAAGGAGGGGGGAGAGGTGACAGCAGGCGAAAGAGAGACGCGTACCCGCCACATTCAGGCCGAACTCGGCCTCGTTCAAGTTACACACCGCGCGTCCCAGGCAGTACCGCCTTGTGTAACATGGGCAGTGCGGTCCCGTCGGCACAGCCGGGATCCTTGACGTCCTCCTCCTCCGGTTTCTCCCCATCGGCGTCGTCATCGCCGCCGTCCTGCGTCTTCGAACGCTCCGCCGTAGCCTTGTTCGACAGACGGCGCAGGTTGAATACGAGACGGGCGAGCGTAATGTTGCAGAAACTCCAAAAGAAGCTGCGCGTCCAAGGAAAATCGAGAGCAGGAAGGTGCCTGTCAGGCACTGGGAACCACCAGGAGGGCGACGAGACACCTACTAGATACCGAGGAACGAGAGCGAAGGCTGCACACAACGAGACGGGCCGGTCGTATCAGCGCAATGCTCGCTATCACAACGAGACCCACATGTGGTCTAAACTCACCGGCGCAATGACGGACAGCAACATATTGACGAGTCGCAACGCTACCAAAAAAGAACACCAAGGCCACGATGTCAGCGGAAAACTACTTATCCGAGCGCGATCGACGAGGAGGTTTACCAAACAAGCACTGAAGACGCATGTTCACATGTCAGCTCGGTTCGGCAACGTCGAGGAGGTAAACAGCATGACGCACGAAGAAATACAAGCACCCGTCTCGGTACATGACTTTGGTCATCCCTACGTTCCGCGACCGCGGTCGATCGAATGCGTTCCAGACGGTCGTCAAGAAAACGACGAGCTCAAATGCAAGCTATGCAAGCCCGTCAGTGTGACGCCCAACATGCGGAAGAGTGGTCACGGACCCCAGGGGCCCATAGCACCATAAACTTGGGCTTTTCGATGGGAATGCAGGCGTTAAAATGGGGAGGGATGACCAAGTTCGCTAGAACCCCGAAACAAGGCATCCAGCGTACTTGATGAGCGTCAACAATGTATATAAAGAATACCACGCACGCAGCAAATCATATATCACGTAGGCCGCACAGCCCACCGTGACGAGTTGGGTCACGATAAAGAACGTCAGCGTGCTCAACACCAGCCGCGGTGACCGATCCCAAATGACCCACAACCGGAGTAGAATCAAGACTGGTAGTGGGATCAGTCAACGATGCCCGTCGAGGCACGGAGGCGTACATGGGCTCACAATTGCTCGCCGCGATGGACAACGTTCCAACGGTCACACCGATGGCATACCATGCCTTGCAACTAGGAAAGGGGTAAACAACACATCAGCAATGCACACACCTCGCTATCCACAAAGATGACCAACTTACCACTAGAATACGCATCAAGTGCATCAAAACCACGCACGCCCAGCAGACAACGTGCTTACCGTAAGAGACAGATACACATCAAAGCCGCTAAACTCTGGGCCAAGACACGGACGTGTGAGTAGAGGGAAGGAGCAATCAGGCCACGCAGGTCTTATTCGCTTACCGTGTGACTGCACGATCATGGTAAACGGGACCATGTAGCGGTTCAACAGGAACAAGACCTTGGCGATCGACAGTCTCGCTTTCCATATCAGCTGCACCTCGTCCGGGAACGTGAGGATGTGATCCCAGAGCAGGACCTATCGCAAAGGAGAGCATGGGGGGAAAGGGTGCGCGGCGTCAGTCGGGGTCGTGATACCAAATACGACACCAGAGGAAACGAGGGGACGCACCATCATCCCAGCCGCTATATCGCATCACCAAGAAAAAAATCCGACGATGGTCAGACGAGTTTGAAACAGCCTCCCCCTGTGTGTCCCGTTCCGTGGGGACGTCTACTCACCGCTCACATATTTAGACGCTAAAAGACGTTCGAGGTCGATCGCTTTGAAAGACAGCGCCATCCACGTCGAGCGCGTTCGCTCGCGCTTTTTTCTGTGGTGGGGGCTATTTAAAGGGAGAGGACAGACCCAGAGAAAGCGACAAGGGGAAAAATACGCAAAGAAGAATATAAATTCAGGGAGGCGCCCCAACCTGAGAGTGGCTGATCGGCCGTTCTTTGCCGGTTGCATGGTATGTCTGCATATGTGAGTGTCGGGATTGGTCCCGCTGATTCGGCGGAAAAAGAAGTTACGAAAGCGTGCGGTGTTGGACAGGGACCATGATGACCGTGAGCATGTTTGAGGTCGAACGGACAAGGAAGTCGACGACACATGGCCAAGGGCAAGCCCTTTTGTCAACTTCTTCCCAGACAAGTACTCCGTCGTGATGCAAATGACGCGTCGTTTGGCTACAGACTTTGGAGTCAACAAACTTACCAGGAAAAATGAAATGACATGTCAGCAACTGCACAATCACGGCTCACGAGCGGGGAAACACTGGTGAGCCTAAACCGAAGATGGATAGCATATTGAGTTAATTCGGATCACATATATCCATGACAAGACTCGCGCTGGGGAGGAAAATGAAACTTTGGAAAGGTACGTAGGAATTTGCATGAGATAGTCCGCAAGTTCATGTTAATGAGACCAGGGTGTGATGATCGTAACAAGCAACAGCCCCGTGGCAAAACAAAACAAAACGCCCTGGAACGAGCGTTGGATGACCAGAGCGCACAAGTGCACACGAATTGTCCTCGATGGACGATGGGCAATCTTATCCAGGCGTTCTCGCTAGATCAAGACGTTGCAGCCCAGTAAGACACCACAGTGTCTCTGTCTACTTTCGCCACCATGGGAGAAGAATAAGCAGGGAAGTCCGGAAGCTCGGAGACTCGGATTGGTCTATGTGCGAGATATCTTCAACTCGCTGGCATCGTACGAGGCAAAGGAATGCAATACCTTTGGCGCACGATGACCACTGGTCATGGGTCTGGTTCAAGTTTCTCGCCCCTCGCCAAGACCCTGACAACCTTACTGGGCTGAGCCACCGCCTCCATCATCTGCATGACGGTAGGCGGGCGTTCGACGAGGCCGTTGCCACTATGTGAATTAATTCTGCCACGTCCTGCCGGTCGTTTTCCTTTTTCGTCATCATCGGCGCCTCGATATGGTGCCGACGAAGCAGATGGCGCGGGAACCGGCTCAAACTCGAGTTTCGGGATGCCAGCACGAGCGGCCCAATGACCGATCAGAATACCAGCCGAACGAGGTTCATACCTATGAAAGTGAGGGCTGGGCGCGGGAAGTGGGACAGGAGAAGACAGCTCTGCATTAGACTCAGGGGTGATCCTGTCGACCTGCGCTTGGGCCGACGCGGAAGAGAGGACGGCGAGAACGACCTTTGGATTTTTGACAGCTTGGTTGTCAAGGGTCGAAGTGGCATGGTCGACTTCCCAGCGAGCACAACAGATCATCCTTCTGACCCACTCTGGGGAACCGGATAGATGCAGGGCCTGAGAAGCGGACTTTTCCTTATCTTCTTCTCCTGCGGGGTCTCTAAACTCGATTTGGTCCCACGGCACAAAAGCGTCATCCCGCTGGACTCTAATGCGGGGGTTTGTTCCAACCTGTGCTTCCAAGATCCGAGAAGCAGCTCGAGCCCTCTGAGCCAGAGAGCTAGTTCCTTTCTTGAGCAGATCGAGGGTATTGAGCGCTGCGTCAGTGTTGTGAGCGTCCAAGGCAGGCGTGGGAGAGCAAGGACGGACCTTCGAGAGGAATGATGACAATCTCTTCGCGACCGTCCCTACACCACTTTTTGACGAGATGAAGGGCGTGGACCAAGACGCTTGCATCGACGATGACGAGATCTGCATCCTTGTCTGCCACGCTCGCGGGCGTCTTAAAGCGCGGTTTCTCCTTGTGGGCGTGCTTCTGTTCGGGGTGGTCTCTCTCCCTGTCGATGTAGTCCTTGGGGTGTTTCAGGTTGGATGGTTGGCGCGGCTTGGGACCGTGGGTGACGCTGGCGCTGCGGCGGTTCGGGTTGTGATTTGGGATACTTTGGTTGGGTTGTGGGTGACGACGATCTCTCCAGTTTCCGGAAGCGGGGCCATGTGTGACGGACTTTTCGAGCTGTTCGACCTGGTGGCTGAGGAACGCGGCACCGAGAGCGCGGGACATGGCGAGCTTGTTGGGCGTGGGTGCTGTGGCAGGTCCCTGGGGATGGGATGAGTGAATGGGAAGAGGGGCATGAGGAGGTTGTACTTTTGATTCTGCCATGATGATGAGTGGTGTGATCAACGTCGGAAGAGGGTGTCTTATAAACCAGTACTAGACGCTCTTATGTCAGCACAAATCATGACGCAGCCCTGCTCGACGTCCTCCTGGCATCAACCATGTCAGACCAAGTCATCGGCACTTGCTGCGCTATGCTCGCCACAGCCTGCATAGACGTCCTCACGGGCATATGCGTAGACTTCATGTCCATCCGTGAGTGCCAATTTCGTCCGACGAGGACGCCCATCTCAGTGACCTGGCCACGTCAGGACACGGATGCACCGAGAACTTGTGTCGCTGTCGCTGTCTGCGGCGTCATGGGTCGGACTCTCTGATAGACGACTCGGAGGAGGAACGAGACCCGCTTCTATCGCATACCCAACAACCTGTGGCACATCCCCCCATGCGCAGCACAATAACGAGCCCCCCCTAGACTGCCATCTGAAAGCGCTGGATCGCTCGTTATCCATGTTGGTCCGTCGTATGTGCGATCGCTGAGTTGTGATGTTCACCCCGTTCTGTCGCAGGACACGTATCATGCTCTCCATTTGCTCCAGTATTGTGTACATGCTGTTCAAAGTGCATAAACCATGTACGGACAATCTACTTATACAGCACATCCGAATCTTCATCAGCAAATGGCGCACTATGACTAGGTGCCTAGTCGAACTCAGAACATCGCCACTTGGCACCAGTAGTCATCAGGGGTCTACGTACCTGAATTCAGGTACCATAGGGTAATATCATGATACGGTCTTGCAGTGTCCAACACGACTCCTTCAAGTCATATATAGTAGTCAGTACTATCTAAGCGAGTCCATGCTAGCCAAGACAGGTGGGTATCATCACGCCACGAGCACATGCAAACCTACTCGAAACGAATCTAATCTTGGATCGAAAACTCGAAATAAGAATACCTAAACAGCCAAGAAAGTCCAACACACGCGCCGTCTACACTCCAGGCAACGTGAAATCGGGATAATTCGGCCAATTGCCAAGCCCAGCCGGATCACCCCCAATACGCACCCAGGCCGAGTGCGACGGTGTCGGGCCATCGAGCACAAACAGCTGGTGCCACCCTGGTGGACAGACATACGCATTCGGCGGCGCCGTAATGGTACATATTGTCCCAGAGCAAGAATATGCGGGGAACAGGATCCGGCCACCACTCATGACGTTGCCATGCGTGCTCGACGAAGCTGCGGAATTGTCAGCATATAGTATCATAGACGACCCTCGGAGACCCACCTGCGATGAGAGAGATGTGCATCGTACTCGTCGTGCCTTGGAAAAGCGTCACGTCGATCGTGTATTGTCCGCCGTAGGCCCAGTCCGTCGCCGTGATCGTAAATGTGGGTTGCTTGAACCCCTGGTTCAGATACGGCGGGATGTACACCTCAATCCGGAACTCCTCGGGATACACGTACGATCCGTTCGGATAGTTTGTCTCTGGATCCGAGCCAGAGACCAACACGCGGCCGTCGGGGAGAAGTGTCGCCTCGGAGTGGTACATCCGAGCGACGATCGTGTTGTTGAGGATTGAGAAGCGTTGTCCGACGGGCTGCGTTGGGTCGTACAAGATCGCATTGTAGTTGGGATCACTTCCCAGTCCGAATCCGGCAAAGCCTTGGTGAGCACCGTTCAAGATCATGTATGTCCTGAAACCAATTTGGGATAGCCTCAGATGCGCCGTAGTTCGGTTTCTGAGCTGACTTACCCATCAGGAAGTGTTACCATGCATGGCATGACTCTCTTGGATGGCTATACCCGGTCATTCCTACCCGTCAGGCCAAGGTATTCACTGCAGGCCGCGCATTCACGCACCATTCGCTCTATCGTCCACGTCGGATTGTTCACTTCGGGTGCGATGGATATGCAGTTGTCGAGTGCTATACCAGCCCCAGGTGTAGATCCACCGCAAATGAGAATTTCGATCGGGTCAGTATAAGGGGCATGTTGTGGGAGTATCAAAGCCGATCCTTCCATCGGATAGGAGCGCCCCCCGAGGAAGTTGTTCACTGCACCGGGCATGTTGGGCAACAACGTGACGGTATTGAACGTCACCGGATCAAGTATGCGCGCTTCGTTGTAGTAACCTGAAAGCACCCACCGTAAGCAGATATGCAGATCCCAAAAGGAACGTTGTCACCGATGAAGAAGCGCCCGCTCGGAAGTACCATCAAGAATGGGTAAAGGTTGTTTGGGTCCGTCCGTTGCAGGTAGTCGAGCGTGATGGTAGTGTCACCACCTGGAGGTTTGGGCAGAATTTCCAAGCTTGGTTGAGGTGGACCATTGCTGCCCGACTCCCCACCCACAACCAGGATACTGCCGTTCGGCATCATCATCGACGTCGGGTACCATCTTCCGCGCTACAGAAACCATGTCAACTTGTGACAGATTTGATACTGGAGTGCATGACATACCTGAAGCGAGAGCTCATTCACGTTCTCTTGCCAATCATGCGTCCCGTTCACCCCCGGACTGCCGTCTGGATAGTACAACCTGACCCCGAATGTCGACTGCAGCGACCATCCACCGACGTTGATCTGTCGCGCACCCTTATCCGGGAGAATGATACTCCCGGAGCAAAACACGTCCGACTTGACGTGCATCTCGCGCCACGCCAATAAATAATTGTCCGTCAGGCTGATATCCAATTCGTATGCGCCAGTCGAGTTGGAGTACTCGGATGTGCCCCATTTTTCGAGGAATGTTACCTTGTTGTTGATGCCCACGGTCGCGATCAAGGGCACGACAAGTCCGCCAATTAAAAACTGAAGTTTTCATGAGCACTCCCCGCGGAGGGTTGGATAATCAAACTTGCCTCGTAATACCCAGTGTTCGCCGGCGTGTTCCAGACATAAAGCGGGTTCCCAGTCCAGTAGTAGGTCGTCAACCTATTCGAACCGCCACACAGATGGATGGGGTCTCCAGAACAAGCCATATTGCACTGAGAGTCGGCGACAAACGCCCCGTTGTTAGTGGTAACGTCGCTGACGTCACCGCAAACTACCTCCAAGTCACCATACGCGAGCGCGAAGAGCAAGGCAGACACTCACAGCACTGTTCCGCATATTCTAATCCAGCAGCAGGGTATCCGTATGCAGCGCACTGGTTCAAGCATGCCTCGACCGTGTTGTTCGTCGTCCAGTCCAGCTCATACGGGAACATTCTCAGTCCGTTCCCTGGCTCGCTATTTGATGGAGTACATTTCAGGACATGTCAGTCTGATAAACGTGACGACACCTACGGAAGGCACCCTTTGTACTGCCATGATCCGGGAAGACTCGTAGTTTGAATGGTAGGAACGGGGAGCGCAGTGACATTACCCGTCGAAGTGTAAACCGAGAGGCGATTAGGGCCACCGCATGCCTCCCTATATGCCGTCAGCAGCGGCGCAACAGCGGTAGATCAATGCTTACGTCGCCTTTCCACCACAAGCCATATTACAATCACTTCCGGGTGCTTGGACAGCGCCGTTCACCAGGTAATTTCCGCAGACTGAAGAATGGAAGTCCTTCCATGAGCGCGGAGTAACAATGAAAAGGAGTATGCAAATGTACTCACAACATTGCGTGCTATACTCGACCCCAGCGAGTGTAAAATTGCTCGCACTGCAATAAGCGATGCAACTCTCGACTGTGGTCGAACTGTTGTCATATTCGTTTCCGAGTACCCGTCCGTTGGCATTGTCCACGTAGCATGCGGCGTACGTCCATTTCCCCGGGAGTCCAGTTGTCACTGGAGACGGGGTACCACTACCGCCCCCACCGGTAGTACCCCCACCTCCCGTAGTGCCTAATGGCTGTGTGTAATTGTACACATTCAGACGGTTTGGACCACCACAATACTCGGAAGAATTTCCCGCACACGTCATGCCGCAATCCGACAGGGGCGTGGATGCGGACCCGTATCTAAGACTCGTTCCGCAATCTAGTGCGGGGTTAACAGGGAAGGAGAGTCTGCGATGTGACGACACTGACAGCATTCGTCGGCGTACTCCACGCCCGCCAACGGATAGCCTGCGTTGTAACACGCAGCAGTACAGCTCTCCACCGTCACACTGCCAGTGACGGTAGCGCCGTACGACAAGGCTCGATTGGCAGCCGAATCGCTACATATTGATGATCAGCGTAAAAACTTGCCGAAACACCTCGGCTTACTTATAACATCCGAGGGAAGTCCAGTTGCCAACATTTTGCACAGTAATGGGCAGTGGGGGAGGCTGGGCACCACTCCAGTAGACATTCAACCGATTACCTGCCCCACAATACTCGGCGGAATTTCCACTGCAAGGCATGTTACACTCCGACAAGCTTACGTTCGTAGCACCCGACGCCAACGAATTACCGCAATCTGCAACACAAATCAAGAACAGCTATGGAAGAGATGAAGCGTCTCACAGCATTCATCAGCGTATTCGACGCCAGCATAGATGTATGAGCTCGACCCTGTGGTGCAGAAGCTGATGCACGATTCAACGGTCATACCCGTCGAATTGGCATACGAAGTCGCAGAGAGAGTACGACTGCCAACGTTATCACTGCCAAAAGATGCGATGAGCCATTCTTCAACAGAAGCAACCAGTGACTTACGTCCGGCACCCATAGGCGGTCCAGCTTCCTGGAAGCGAACGACGATGGAAACGCCGATGCGCGTGCGCCGCCGGGCCGTGCGGCGAGAGGGCGCGTGTCTAAAAGGGATCGTAAGAAGTGGGGAAGCAGGACGAGGTCGAGGATCTCACTTGAAGCATTACAGACGAAAATAGCGTTAAAAGCCAGAAGGCAGCCATAGTCGAAACCGCCATCTTGCAATTCTTGTCCTGAGCAATGATTTTATAGGTGGTACGAGCGCTGGCTTTGACGCGATCATCATGGTTGACACGAGATCCTGAAAAAGCACAACTACTTTGCCAGGAGGTTCCATGCTGTAATGAGCAATTTTCTGATGAGGAATCCAGGGATCAGGGGTTATGTGGGCAAAAATTTCGTCAAATTTGCGCATTCTAGGTCTAGTTTGCATAACCACACACCTAGCCCAAGAAAATCCAGACAATGAGCTAATGGACAAAGGCACACTTATCCCCGTATGTAGATTGCGATCAGCTGGGGCCGAAAGGGCGGACATGAAATGCCTTGACAAGGCAGTTATGAGCTAAAGTAAAGTCAAAGAGGCTCCGTTGCTTACAGAATGATGGGCGCTCACACGCTTCCGTCTTAGGAAGAGGCGTGTGGCTTTGAGGGAGTTCGTGATTCGGCGAGACCGAGGGCCCTCCTCAAGTTTTCCATTGGCTAGCGCATTTCAACACGACGGTTAGGTCACCTGTCTTCCAAGGGCAATCGAACGGCATACGTAGCAACCATCAGCACCGTGATCGACTTTTGAAGAAAACAAATTTACCGAACACCTGATAGAATATAGATATAGGCTCTCCAAGAACAAATTCTCCGCCGGAAAGACGAAATAGTATATTCTGCCAGGGGAATGTAAGATCAATAACAGGCGAGAAGCAAAAAAACACACGCGGGTTGATCAGACCTTGGGCTGCTGACCGCCCGTTACGGCCCAGTGATCCTTCCGCCGCCAGCACCCGGGAATGAAGATAATTTGGCAAGCAGGGCAAGCCAGCCATTGGGCAGCAGTCCTCGGACATAAGAGCGGTGGAAAACGACGCCAATGTGACGGGGCCAGTGAGGTGAAGGTGGCACTGAAACAAGAAGGAACTAGTACGGTCCGACGGTCACCAGGACCAGTCTCATAAATTTCCGTTCGAACTCCGATTCGTAATCTTCTCGACGAGGGACTGATCGCAAATTTAGACAGAGTGATTGCGACCCTTGTTCTTCAAACTATCAAACGCCGCCAACTTGAAGGCACCGTCACATTCCATCAGCGTTTCACGTCAGTGCTCCGAGCGATGATGACGGTCCTCTGAGTCATTGTTAGTGCCCGTTTAGCACCGTCGAGTCTCGGGCCCCAACAAGTCAACATCGTTGGTGTTCCGAGTAGCAGCCTGAGTAGGTCACACGACGCTGCAACTTCAATGCCACTATTGATATCATGTTACTACAGTCACTACAAAATCATCATTCGGAAGCTTATTTTTGCCCCGTCTTCGCCCCTAAGCTTTGACACGGCCCCCAGGTCTTGGGACCACTCCATCTCCATCTCGGACTCTAAAATCTTGGATTTGTTGTCGCACTCAAACGTGATGATCTCATCTGTGTCACATTTTTTCCAGCTCCCGCACATGCCAGCATCAGACTCTCGTGTGACGGCCCTCCGTAACAGGATCGCATAGAGGCGGACTGGATACGGAAGACGACCTTCGCCGGGGTTGACGTTCAGGACACCGAGCGCAAAGTCTTCCCCACTGGCAACCAAGGGCCATTCGTCGACGTCGCGATGAATTCCTCGTATTTCTATTCGTTTGCTGGATAACGGGCACGTAATAAACGCAACCGGAGACATGTAGTCTGGATATCGGGAATGTTTGCCTGGCTCATTGACGTGCGCAGGGACAAACAAAATCTTCATCGGCAAGCCAATGTTTGTCAAGGTGAGTGGTTCATGCTCGAGCGCACTGACCATACTCCCATCAGGAGCGTTCCGCCCAAAATCAACGTCCCATGCCAGGTAACATTTTGGGGAAGAAGGGATCAAGCGTGAAGGATGGATGGACGGCGAGACTGACCTCCCGGTCCACAAGAACCAGTCACGTTCGTACCCCACTTGGAGAATAGCCTGGAACAGCCTAAAGAAGGCACGTTCTCGACCCTCTCCGTAAGCAACCGAGATGCTGACGTTGAAGATTCCCATCAGCGAATACGATTGGTCCTCCTCCCTGGTCGTAACCCTGCGAGCAATCCACCGCATCCGTTCCGGTAAGGACGGATGCCGAATTCCGGGGACGAAGTTATGGACGTGCTGCATGTGTAAACCAGACGCTTCGTGAATGGCACTACTAAGAAGATCAAGCTGACGGGAGAGGCTCAGATCGTTGAGCTTCTTCACGTCCTCCGCGGATATCTTGTCGTTGAGGAAATCGGTAAGAGGATGCCAGTTTTTGCTGTAGAACTTGATACGGCGTGGAGCGAGGAGCTCCTGCAGAGTCCATCCACGTGTGAACCACCGGTCATGGGCGAGGCCGCGGAGATCGTTCGTTTCGGCGAGATGCACAATACATATTGCTGCACTGCGGTACCAGGAAAACATAGAGCGAATTGATTCATCTAGCTCGGCGCTGCTGGATTTGTCGATGCAGACGGTGTCCACCCAAGCAAAGTCGGTCCTGTATTCCTCGGAGGCGGCAATGTCGCAAAATCTGTGTAGCTTTTCAAAGCTCCGTTTGCGACCCCCATCACGATCACAGTCCTGCAGCATGTCCAACTCGAAGAGGTCAACCTGACCATGAAGATCGCTGTACGAAAGCTCCCCTCGTTCCCACGTATGCGAGAAAGTGGCAAACCTCGTCACATCTTCAACCCATTCAGCAATGACCATGTCCCTCAGGTGATGCCGCTGGATTGGCGTCATGCTAGGTCGACTCCGGAAAGCTTCGCACTCCTTTCTTCTAATCATCTCTGCGCCGACTTTAAGCCTTTCGCACGAGGTGAGATGCTTGGCCACGGCGGATCTCTCTCTGAGCTTTCTTTCTCGCAGATCGATGACGCGCAGAGGGAACTTGCTGAACACATGCGAATAGATCTCTCTGCGGAGAACATCAGGCAGGATCTTATCACTAGATCGGCAATCTCAGTTAGCATATTCAAGCAGCGTTCAACTAGACACTTACTCGCAATAAGTGTACTTGGTCCCTTCATGGGAATCATGCACATGGCTTTCAGATGCGGAGAGTTCAGGAGACCTAGGTGAGGTGATGAGTTTGTAGGCCTAAAACATGACTAGATGTCGTACGACAGTGAAGATCGTTTGACTCGTTGGTAACTTGATTCATTCAGCCCATTTAGGAACGCTGTTGCTGGGTTTCTGTAATAAACCGAATCAAGCTTGAACGGCAGTATAGGTTGCGACAGATATACTACGGACTCTGTGAATCGATCAAATGTAAACATGGACTCGTCAGATCGATATCTGGTAAAAGTGATTTTCCATTCAAGTTAGTAACTCTTCGAGCAACGGCAATCCACACACCAATGATCCAAGGGGTCCAGACACAAAAATTAAAAGCGTACTTCAAGTTATTGATGGTTAATGCAAGCCAGGTGTGCTAGCGCCAACTTAGCCCCCCAAGGGCCGTTCTGAGTCTCTGACCTTCCATTGGCACAGCCTCGCGGCGGACAACGTCCAGTTCCAACTTTAACTCTGGCCTGGACATCCACCGCCGGCGTTGCTCAGGTCTCTCAGGCTCAGGCAGGCAGTGATTGAGTGGAGTCAGGTCAAATGACCTCAAAATTTGGTTTGCTTCAAAGTTCCCTTTAAATCAATGATTCGACTATGAACATCATGATGACTGATTCCGAGTCGGAGCGTCGTCAACCTTCGAAAACTGCACTGGCAAGTTGGCGTTGAATTTGCAACTGGCGTGTTGCCAGTGGCCAGCCTGAGTCACGGTGGCCTCACTGGCCAGAGTGACTTACATACTTTACTGCATCTCCCGATGAGCTCCTTCATCCTGCTCTTGAATCATCGCCTGACTCACTACTGCCTGAAATCACAAAGGATTGTTAGTAGTCCAATTTTGGAACATGCTCACTTCCCGCCCAAGCGCAGTGGATCTCCAATGCTTTACTAGATTACAATCCCACACACAGGTGATTAGATTTCCATTCCTCTATGTACCTCTGGGCTCCGTATTCCATTCCATCGCCAGATTTAATGCCCCTTCCCCCTCACATGGTTGAGATGGAATTCACGTATATGACGCGTAAAGTTCTTGCGGGTAACTTCCACAGAACAGGCCTCCCAGTTGCAACAGATCAGTGAATGTTCTTCTAGAGCCTTGATTCCATGAATTCTGAAGTGCGTTGGAACAGATTCGCAGGAAATGATAGCCCCACAGTATTGATCTTTAGGGTTGCAGCTAAGCCATCGACACATTGTCGCTGGGCAAGGCATCTTGGTATCCCGAGTTGTTCCTTGGCTGGTGAACAGGGTTGAAGTTGATTTTTCCTTCATATTCTGATCAACCTGGTGACAGGTTCAGCTGTATGGTGCTAAAAGCATGGAGAGATTTGCTCACATCCATAGGCTCCTCGAGATTGTGTTCATCAGTCTGGAGAAATGTTTCAAAGCCGGATTAGCATCAAAATGTGTCCAGAACATACAGTGGGATCTGATACTATTGGACCAAGGATAGCAAAATTTTCAGTCCAATCCATCGAGTCAGTTGGTTCTTGTTTCGCAGGCTTGGGCTGTGACTCCTTTTTTACCATGGTAGATTGCATGTCCATAAGTGATTGAGTGCTCTGTAACTAATATTCAATAAACAGTATGGTGAGTGAAAGTGTATGCATACAGCCCCGAGGCTAGTACCAGGACCATGACTATCCATAATTGTCGCAGTATCGCCGCAGCTCTGCACAGGTTTGCAGATGACATACCGAGTTCTTCAGAAAAAGCAGAAGAGATTGAAGAGCAGGAGCATACTTTCGAATCAGTATCCGACACTGGAGCCACTAAGGTGTGAATCAACTTGACCTCGTTACTGTGGCTCTTAGATTAGTCTGAAATCAACCTGGCGATTCAGAGTGGCAGCTCACATTTTTGGCATACCAGGGTTGCCGTCAACACTCATTACGGGTTGTTCGAGAGACAGAGCACTGTCGTGTGCATGCACACTCATGTCTTGCATCCTCTCTAGAGCAGTGAGTTCCAAGTCGTGCTGTACAAACTCAAGAATGGCCTGGCTTGAATATCTCGAGGCCGAAGCACTCCGAGTCAAGGGTGACCAACACTCTTGGAGGAACATCCATCGATGATCGGTGAGGCGTCGGTCATTCGGCCGTCTGGGAGTTTCACCCTTACATATTGCAGACAGGGCGTGTTCATCGTCTTCATAGTAATGATAAGGAACATCGCCGGAGAGGATCTATTCAATGTTAAAGAACAGCTAAAACGAGGTTGAATGCAGGTCACCGGCCTGGAGCATGATGCAACCGAAAGAGTATATATCACTTGCTTTCGTCGGAGGATTTCTTGTCACATGAGCATCCTCTCTTGCAAGCCTGAGGGACTCCGGTGCAGTCCATCGCACAGTCTCTAGCTCTAGTCCCATCTTGGTCCAAGAGCCATGTTCATCTTCCATAGTCGATAAACCAAAGTCAGAAAGCAATGCTGTTCCGACCGTATCGATGACGACAGTTGTCTAGACGATTTTTGATGAGATCCCAGTGGGAGTGTGGACTTTTTGGAAACAGAGTCACGTACACCGGATAGGTAACCGTGAAGGATATCTTTCGAGTGCACTGATGATGGTCAAGCTAAGGTAGATGGAACAAAAAGCGCTTGAATGTTCTTACAATAATGTAGGCCAGCTGCAACATCACGAAGCTACATAAAGCGAAGAGCGTTCAACCATGGTTAGTAAGATGCAGTAACAATGCGCACCAAGGTAAGTATCTGCACATTCGTTAACTTGCTATGCATGTCACCCAAGTAGGATGTAAGCGTTCCCCCCATAGCCCACGGGGACACCAGAATGAATTGGCTAGATTCAATGGCTGCCCATATTAACGGTAAGACATTGATTTGATCCAGCCCTGCGAGCTGTTCAGCAATACGATGCGCTCGCTAAGAGAGCAGCTTTAGAAAACTGAAACCCGGTGCCAAAAACGACGACATATACCATTTCTTCTTCGGAGAAACACTTGCCGTCTGCGGACCTAAGTGTGATGATCGTGACCGCAACCTTGAAAAAATTGTCGATATACTGATAACAATGTTTCCACGGTATGAATTCAAACCTTCATAATGGATCCGAAGTTGGTCGTATGGAGACTACCTTTGAATATATTCCCAAAGGGGCGTTGTGCATAAGGAAAGATGTCGTGTTGAATGCAGTCAGCCAGATCAATCGGGAGGTCTGATTGATCAAAGTTGACACTAAAGCGCTTCATCCCCGTAGCGTTGCTAATTAGACGCACAACTCCTTGCGGGAAGGGTTAGTGGTTTTGCGGCAGATGGGATGGTTTCCTTACCATTTCTTGAGACAATTGAATAGTGTTCAGAAACTATGGCATCGATGGTGCTCTCCAGGTCCTCAAGTTTTAGTAGCTGCCCCTTTACAGCCATATCGGAATGTTGACACACTGGCAGGTAGAAAAAGATAACATACCCTTGCAAGCATGGTCATCCAAGCACTGTCATGTGTCACCGCAGCTTCTGCAAAAGGTTGCTGTTCCAAGACTCAGTAATGATGTTCATTCTAAGAGAAAGTCAAGGCTGCAGACCTTCATTAGCAGATAGCGATTGATTATTTCGGATGGATGAGCAGGCTAATCAGGATTCAGAAGGTGTTAGGTCACGTAAAGTCAGGCTGGGAATCGGAACCCACCAAAGTTGTTCCTGGTGTGTGATGGATTTCCGTAGAGTTTTTGTTAGAGGTGATTGTCCCCGGGGTGTGTGCGACCCCTCCAGACCCACCCCCGGAGTGTGCAGACCCGCTGACAGTTTTATCGGAATCCTGCGACGAACTTTCCCCGTCGGTCGTCCTGCTACTCTCGGTCAACTTGAGTTCATCGCAGCTCGCGAGTTGTTCAGGGTGCGGAGGTCGTACAATTCCTTTTTTGGTGATCGTGAATGACTGTAGGAAGATAGTCTGATTATCTGACCCTTGACTGTCGGTCGAAGGTCCGATCCCGTTTGCAAATCGACCCAAAGGACTCCACCGGGAACCATCCACCTGTAGTTTCTCATCTTGCTCCACCAACTCGCAGGTCACTTTAACCTTCCCATCATCATTCTCATTGAACGATGCTAGGGCCCATGATTTGGTTCGGCAAAGTCCGGTGATCAGGTAAAGAGAGCAAAGAGGACCTCGACATGCCCTAGCAAAGTCGAACCACGTGGACCAATGTTCATTGGCCTGGCTCTCAAAAGAGCGATGGCCTTGGAATACTACTTTGGAGCTTTTTGCTCCTTGCGGTACTATGATATGAGCTCCATTCTTGGAGAGATCAGCAATGTATCGAGTTATCGTGCGACTACCAGCAAGATCAGAATAGTTTTCTTATGCATGGAAGAAAGCTTACCTGCCACACAGGGTGCTCGGACTAGAGAAAAACGGTGCGTCCTTGAATTCAGAGAACCAAGATGTTTCGGGAGACGAAAAAACATGGCCAGGGGTGAATCTCGTGTAATCAACGATCGTTGGTTTCTTGATTCGCGTGAAGCCTGTAGGAAATCCATGTTCGCGCTCCAGAACGTGATCGCGGGGTTCACAAATGTTGAAGAGGGTATCAAAACAACCATCCCTATCAATAATCCCAACATCCCCAATCCTGAGGCCTTCTGATTGGCGATGTTGGGGAAGTAGAACGGGTGAAGGATTCCACAGAGGGTAGCCTTCAGGAAAACCATGCCTTGCGAATGCGTCCTGGCGGGAAAGAGGTTGTACGGGGGGCATGCTAGCAATCAGTTTCCCTTGGGATCTTGCCAGTTACTAGTAGAAGATTCCGGGCAACGTGATAAGCGCCCAGCCGCAGCCCAGCGGGGGCTAAATTCTGATCATAGTTGTAATCAGATTACAGTTGTAGTCAGATTACAAAGATCCTACGCGGCTACAGGGATATTCGAATTAATATGTATCATGGAAGCTGTTCTTAGGGAAGCAATAATATCAGGGTCGAGAAAACAGTTTAGACCCCTCATCTGAAGACTCATCCACTTCTCTTAGGGACGTCAAGAATCTACACCCCAGGCAACGTGAAATCCGGAAAATCCGGCCAATTGCCAAGTCCAGCCGGATCACCCCCAATTCGGACCCACGCCGAGTGCGACGGCGTCGGTCCATCAAGCACAAAGAGCTGGTGCCACCCTGGCGGAGAGACGTTCACATTCGGTGGCGCCGTAATGGTGCACGTCGTTCCAGAACAAGAAAAGGCAGGGAAGAGAATCCGGCCGCCACTCATGACGTTGCCGTGTGTGCTCGATGACGCTACATTGGACGCGTCAGCGTCCATTCTGAAAAGACGGGGGAACGGGAGACCAACCTGCGATGAGAGACACGCGCATCGTGCCAGTCGTGCCCTGGAAGAGCGTCACGCCGATCGTGTATTGTCCACCATAGGCCCAGTCGGTCTCCGTGATCGTAAACGTGGGTTGCTTGAACCCTTGGTTCAGATATGGCGGAATGTACACCTCGACGCGGAATTCCTCGGGGTACACGTACGATCCGTCGGGGTTTTTCGTCTCTGGATCCGAGCCTGAGACCAATACGCGGCCGTCGGGGAGGAGCGTTGCTTCAGAGTGGTACAACCGTGCGACGATCGTGTTGCCAAGAATTGAGAAACGCTGACCGACGGGTTTCGTGGGGTCATACAGGAGCGCGTTGAGGTTGGGGTCGCTCGCCAGTCCAAATCCAGCCACACCTTGATGGGCGCCGTTCAGGATCATGTAGGTCCTGCAAAGGGTTTGGGTAAGTCTCGAAAAGACGCAGATAGAGCCCACGCTGGCTTACCCATCCGGAAGCGTCACCATGCACGGCATGACTCTTTTTGATGGCTGTGCCATTCATGTCAGACCAAGCCCATCGTCCACGCCACGCATAGTACGCACCATTCGTTCTATCGTCCACGTTGGATTGTCGATCTCGGGCGCAATCGTGATGCAGTTGTCGAGCGCGATCGCAGCGTAGGGCGTAGAACCACCACAAATTAGAACCTCAATCGGGTCCGTGTACGGCGCGTGTTGGGGGAGAAGCATCGCCGATCCTTCCATTGGGTACGTACGACCAGCGAGGAAGTTATTCACCGCACCGGGCATGTTGGGTAACACCTTCACGGTAGCGAACGTCACCGGATCTAATATCCGTGCTTCGTTGTAGTAACCTGCAGGCACCCTCGCGTGAGTGGACCTGTTGATCCCAACTGGGTGTTCTTACCAATAAAGAAGCGTCCACTCGGTAATACCATCAAGAACGGGTACAAGTTGTTCGGGTCCGTACGTTGCATGTAGTCCAGGGTGATGACCGTGTCGCCCCCTGGGGGTCTGGGCAGAATTTCAAGGCTTGGTTGGGGCGAGGCGTTGCTACCCGACTCCCCACCCACGACAAGGATACTGCCGTTCGGCATCATCATCGCCGTCGGGTACCATCTTCCACGCTATAGAAACCATGTCAGTCCACCGATGAAATGCATAGTATGGGAGCACACCACGTGCCTGAAGGGTGAGCTCGTTCACATTTTCCTCCCAGTCGTGCGTCCCGTTCACACCTGGTTTTCCATCCGGGTAGTACAATCTAACCCCAAACGTGGACTGCAGCGACCATCCACCGATGTTGATCTGTCGTGCGCCTTTGTCCGGAAGGATGATACTCCCTGAACAGAACACGTCCGTCTTGACGTGCATCTCGCGCCATGCCAGCAAGTAGTTGTTTGTCAAACTTAGATCCAACTCATAGGCCCCAGTCGTGTTTGGGTACGGGGACGTGCCCGATTTCTCGAGGAACGTCACCTTGTTATTGATACCCACAGTCGCGATCAGCGGGATAACGAGACCGCCGATTAAAAACTGATGCACATAAGCTTCGGCCTAATGGGAATGAAACCGTATCATACTTGCCTCATAAGATCCAGTATTCTGTGGGGTGTTCCAGACGTACAACGGCGTCCCAGTCCAATAATAGGTCGTCAACCTATTTCCAGCACCACAGAGATGAGTGGGATCTCCAGAGCACGGCATATTGCACTCTGAGTCGAGGACAAACGTCCCGCCGTTGGCGTTGATGTCAGAGACGTCACCGCAGACTGAACCGTCGCGAGCGTCACAAGTCGTACTCGTCAGCAGGAGAATGCGAACGTACAGCACTGTTCTCCGTACTCCATTCCGGCAACGGGGTAGCCAAACGCGGCGCACTGGTTCAAGCACGCGTTGACCGTGTTGTTCGTTGGCCAATCCATCTCGTATGGGAACACTCTAGTTCCAGTCGCCGGCTCACTGATCGATTCATAATGGTCATAAACATGCGCGATTCGGGAAAGTACGGCTACCCACGAGACACAACCCTGGTATTTCCATGATCCAGGCAATGTAGTGTTCTGTGTCGTAGGGACGGACAGCACGTTGACGTTTCCCGCCGAGGTATACACGGAGAGACGATTTGGGCCTCCACATGCTTCCCTACGCGTCGTTAGCAGCCATGCCTGGGACAAAGATATTACACTCACGCCGCGTTCCCCCCGCAGGCCATATTACAGTCGGTATCCGGTGCCTTGAGAGCACCATTAATCAAATAATCACCGCAGACTGAGAAGAACCGACCCGTTAGCACCGGCCAAGGCACGCGGCGAGAGACATGTGACTTACAGCATTGCACGCTGTACTCGATCGCTGCGAGCGTGAAATTTCTCGCGCTGCAATAGGCGACGCAACTCTGGACTGTCGTCCCGCTGTCATCGTATTCATTTCCGAGGACCCGCCCGTTGGCATTGTCTACATAGCAAGCAACGTACTTCCATGCGCCAGGAAGACCACTCGTCACGGGTGACACCGTGCTCGCTTCGGCAAAGCTCACTTGAGCTATGAGCGTCAGTGACGCGAAGAAAGTCCAAAGGCAAGAAGGAGCCATTTTCTGACCTTGAGAGAGTCCCATCGCTCACATTTTATCTTCGTGGGCCATTCTCACAGAATCCATTCATCCTGGGATTGAAACTGGCCATCACGTTTGAAAGAATTCTTGAAAAATATGCACGAATACTATAAAGAAAGCCGAGGGCAGCGCGCGAGGGACCAAATCTAACCAACGCGTTTCGGTCTAGACTCGTGTACATGGAGGAGACCGCCGCGCGCGAGTAGCGGACATTAAGTGGCCATGATAGATTGGTTTCAAAAGCATTAAGTGGAAACCAAATAACTGCCGGCAGTCGTGGAGATATCGGTGTTTGTGTCCTTGCCATCGGGAGAGGTTATACGACATCGACAGTGTCGGTTTTGTGGAACTGCGCTGTGCGGGAGGAAGCAAGCATCCTATTACATTGATTTGATCCTGCAGAGGAAAACGGTGAGCAGCCGCGTCAAAGTGTCTATCGAGAGCTAAATTTGTGAGATCAGCGGGTTGCCATTGAGGAAGACGCGGCTTCTTATCGCTTTCTACAGACAGGTGGCATGACATATGCAGCCGAGTCTCTGAGATCTGAGGAAGCAAAATGAATGGTGCCAAAGAGGTAGGATGGGTGCACATCTAGAGAAGGAGACTACACATGGAGGCTGCATCGAGCTTTCGTAAGTCCGAGCTGTCCGAACCGCGTGTTGTGGTGGTATGAAAGGGGAGGGAAGGCCGATACCCGTGACCAAGGTCGCCTGCTATTTGAGGACATCGCAACCAGGTCTGAGAAATGGGGCTTCAATTGGGGGGAGAGGAGAGCTCCCGTGGATCAAAGAGGTGAGGGAAGTGGACGGGTGTACCGAAGTTCGAACACGTCTCTATGGCCGGTGAAATGATGCCGACCTTCTCAGAACCTACATATCCGAGTGGATGACTGAGCGCCGTGTCGGAAAACCTTGGGGTTGAGAACGAGGCGAAAGTGCCGTTGTTCTGAGTGAAACTCTGCAAATGGCAAATTTGGATGGACAGGAAAAGTGGATCGGCACCTGCGGGTCGAAGCCGCGACGATCGTGAACGACTGTACTTCGCACTAAGTACTAGTAGAAGCTGTCGGTTGGGGATTCGCTTCGTGGCGTGACTGACGTGTATAAGTTCTGAGTCGCAAGCACGTGTCACGGTGCCGATTTTGAGGCTGATAGTATATACTTTTGACAAGTTGACGAAATCGAGACAAGTGAGGACAAACGCACAACCAAAGGTATAAAGGGTATCCTACTAGACCGACCAGACGACAAGAAAAAAATCCCCTCGACAGAAA
>QFES01000657.1:26778-38560 GCA_003316375.1 Tylopilus plumbeoviolaceoides
CTTCCTCGCGACTGGGTATCCCATCTACACCCCCGGTAACGTGAAATCCGGGAAATTCGGCCAATTACCAAGTTGAGCCGGATCGGCCCCAATACGGACCCACGCCGAGTGCGACGGCGTCGGTCCATCGAGCACGAAAACCTGATGCCACCCCGGTGGACAGACGTGCGCGTCCGGTGGCGCCGTAATGGTACATGTGGTCCCAGCGCAGGAAAAAGAGGGGAAGAAAATCCGTCCACCGCTCATGACGTTGCCGTGGGTGCTCGAGGACGCTGCGTCGGTATCGTCAGCATACATTGGGACAGCAGACCGCCCTCAGGGACGTACCTGCCATGAGCGAAATGCGCATCGTGCTCGTCGCGCCCTGGAAGAGTGTCACGTCGATCGTGTACTGTCCGCCGTAGGCCCAGTCGGTCTCCGTGATCGTAAACGTGGGTTGCTTGAACCCTTGGTTCAGATACGGCGGAACGTACACTTCCATCCGGAACTCTTCAGGATACACAAACGACCCGTCGGGGTATCTTGACTCTGGATCTGAACCTGAAACCAACACACGGCCGTCCGGGAGAAGCGTTGCTTCCGAGTGATACATCCGTGCGACAATCGTGCTGTTGAGGACCGAGAAGCGTTGCCCGACGGGCTGCGCCGGATCGTACAGGATCGCGTTAAAATTGGGGTCAGTCGCCGCTGCGAATCCGGCCCAGCCTTGGTGGGCACCGTTCATGATCATGTACGTCCTGCGAGCAGTTGGGTAAGCCTTCAAGAAGACACATGTCTCGGCCCACGCTAGCTTACCCATCTGGAAGTGTGACCATGCATGGCATAACTCTCCTCGATGGCTACGTGGGAGTTGTCCATTCGTGTCAGGTAAATCCCTCGTTCACATGACACATACACACACCATTCGCTCTATCGTCCACGTCGGATTGTCGACCTCAGGTGCAATCGTGATACAATTGTCGAGCGCAACCTTACTCGGCGTAGCTCCACCGCAAATCAGAATCTCAAGCGGGGCCGTGTAAGGCGCGTGCTGCGGCAAAAGCATGGCCGCCCCCGCCATCGGATAATTGCGACCAGCGAGGGCGTCGTTCACCGCGCCGGGCATGTTGGGTAGCACCTTGACGGTAGCGAACGTCACCGGATCTAATATGCGTGCTTCGTTGTAGTAGCCTGGAGATTCATCTCTAAGTAGATCCGCCGATCCTGAATTGGGTGTCCTCACCAATGAAAATGCGTCCGCTCGCAAGTACCATCAAGAAAGGGTACAAGTTATTAGGGTTCGTCCGGTTTAGGTAGTCGAGGGTGACGACTGTATCACCCCCTGGAGGTTTGGGCAGAATCTCTAGACTTGGTTGGGCCGGACCGTTGGCATTGTTCTCTCCACCAACGACCAGAACGCTGCCATTCGACATCATCATCGCCGTCGGGTACCATCTCCCGCGCTACAGAAGCCATGTCAACCCACAACAGAATCGAAGTGGGAATGCACCCCCTACCTGAAGCGAAAGTTCGGCCACGTTCTCCTGCCAATCACGCGTCCCGTTCACCCCCGGCTTTCCATCCGGGTAATACAGTCTAACTCCATACAACGCCGCGTCCGACAGTCCACCAACGTTGAGCTGCCGCCCGCCTTTATCCGGGAGGATGATGCTCCCCGAGCAAAACACGTCTGACTTGACGTGCATCTCGCGCCATGCTAGCAAGTAGTTGTCTGTCAGACTAATATCCAACTCATACGCCCCAGTCGAGTTAGGGAATAAGGGCGAGTGATACTTTTCGAGGAAAGCCACTTTGTTGTTAATACCCACGGTCGCCATCAAGGGCACGACGAGACCGCCGATCAAAAACTGATAATCGCAGCCCTCTCAGCGTACGGGAGCTATCATGCAAGCAAACCAAACTTGCCTTGTAGTACCCAGTATTCGCCGGGGCATTCCAGACAGTCAGCGGGGCCCCCGTCCAAAAGTAGGTTGTCAACTTGTATGAAGCACCGCACAAGTGACTGTTATCTCCAGAACACGGTATGTTACACTGTGAGTCGGGGACAAACGTCCCGCCATTGGCCTTGACATCGGAGACGTCACCACAGACTGAAGCATCGCAAAGTTCAACACATGCATGCATATAGATTAATAAAAGCGGAGACATACAGCACTGATATCCGTACTCCAATCCGGCAGCAGAATAACCATACTGGGCGCACTGGTTCAAGCACGCGTCGACCGTATTGCTCGTCGTCCAATCCAATTCGTTTGGAAACACACGGGCTGTAGTTGACGGTTCACTGCCCAAATCAGAATAATCAAACTATGCGCATTCCAAGACAGTGCGATTACCCACGCGAGACATCCCTGGTATTTCCACGATCCTGGAAGATTCGTAGTCTGGATCGTAGCATCACCCAAGGGAACCACCGTCACGTCTTTGGTCGAAGTATACACGGAGATGCGATTTGAGCCTCCACAAGCCTCCCTACAGGTCGTTAGGAAGTCATACACACCGAAGAAGCTATGCTCACGCCGCGTTGCCCCCGCAGGCCATATTACAGTCACTTTCCTGTGCCTGAACGGCTCCATTGGTCAAAGAGTCACCGCAGACTGTGAGCGGACCAACATTGAGCTCACAGAAATGACACACGACGAAGGAAATATGACTTACAGCATTGTACACTGTATTCGACGCCTGCGAGCGTGAAATTGCTGGCGCTGCAGTGAGTGATGCAACTCTGGACTGTCGTCCCGCTGTCGTCGTATTCGTTTCCGAGGACTCGCCCGTTGGCATTGTCCAGATAGCATGCAGCGTACTTCCATGTGCCAGGAAGCCCACTTGTGACGGGGGATACTGTGGCCGCTTCCGCAAAGCGCACCTGAGTTATGAGGCTCAGTGACAGCCAGAGAGACCAAAGCTGAGAGGTGGCCATTTGCTGATCCTTGGGCCCTGCCGCTTGCCCTTTTATCCTCGATGGACGTCGCTATAGAATTGACGCTAACCCATATTAATTCTAATTGTCGTGCCATGGAAGAATCAGTTTGTCAAGATAACCGAGGGCAACGCGGGGGCCTTAGATTTCGGTCGAGATTCACCACCTAGCTCGAGCGTAAATGGGGACGCAACCGCCGTGTTCAGGACGGACATTAAGTGGGCCCATCATACAACCATCAAGTGGAAAAGCGACGGTGGTGGACTCGTCGGTGTTTGTGTGCTTGAGGACCGAAGACGAAGAGGAAGCGAGTCACGTAGCGATGAAGCTATTTCAACATAAGTAGTAACGTAAGGCCTTCAAGACAGTTTTCTGAGGAAGTTACCAAATGAACCGTTCCATTTGCGCGCAGTTTCTCGGTTGACTGATGCAAGTTGGCTCTGACGACGGAGAAGGACGATGACCCAGTCCAGAGGGGAACCTTCGCGGACAGTGATTCGGGGATGACTAAGCGCCGTGCCGGTAAACCTTGTTCGAAGACGGTGCACGAACACCTGCACGGACGGTCTGGAGGTCATTGAGCGTTGTTGGGACGGATGTAGGACGCCGGGCAGACGCGTGTCGGTGTTGTGCGCGCACGGACCCATTGGCGGTTATGGAACCGGTGTGGCGTGAAATATCCTAAAAGGGCGCACGTTCACGCCTCCGACTCGCAAATCTACCTGCTCGGTGAGTCAACCTTGTCTGGCTGGTCCGCAAACTTTGATTCAAAGTGGCTAATCCTTCTTCATCACCACCACCACCATGAAGCATATCTCATGTCCACAACCTCTCCCTCAAACCCAAACACGACCTCCCCCTCACCATCCTCTACCTGGACAGAACCCCCTTGGTCCGGCTGGATAGAGACCACCGGCGATGCACTCCTCATCCTCGAAGCCGCCCGTCGCGGCCTCATACCAAGAGTTACACGCCGTCTCGTCGATTCTGAACGTAAAATGATCACGTCAGGCTCCGTCTTCGTCTTCGACGAGGACGAGAGTGGCATCAAGCGCTGGACAGACGGCTTTTTTTGGAGCCCTTCTCGCATACTCGGGAACTTTCTCCTCTACCGCGAAACTGACAAGCGCGGCGCAGGCCACAGAGGCGTGCGTGCCGACCCTCCAGACACAGTCAACGAGCACTCCCAATACAACGTGGACGGCGCCCGCCTCGAGGGCCAGTCCCTCAGCCGACCCAGGGGCGAATCAGCCTCCATTGGCTTGGACAGACAGCGCGAACGGGTCCTCGTCGGCAGTCTCACCAACAGCTACAAGTTCAAATCCGATGGCCTCATGAAAAAGGTCGGTCCTCATTGCCTCCTTCCCCTCACACCATTTTTCTCACGCCTCTCCTCGCCAGACCTTCTCCCTCACCATTGGCGGTGTCTCGCAGCACCTCATCTCCTACTACAAAATCGAGGACGTCGAACGGGGTCGTCTAAGGTCTCCGTCCTCGTTGCCCGAGCTTGCCTCTCTGGATATCACTCCAGAGTATCTCGACAAGACCCACTTCCGCAATCCTCCCAAGGTCGAAATAGGTGTCGATGGCATCCCTCGTTATCGTGGCGAAGCGGACGACATTGACTCATCACCCCCATTGATGACCGGGCCCTTGTCGTCTGGTCTCCCTCTCCTCACAGATGGTCGTGTTGCCGACGGCAAGCGCGGTCGTTACAACCCTTACACCGGCAAGAGACGGAAGGCCAAGGCCAACCAGTCTGGCTCTATCTCACCCACTGAGAGCGCTACGCTCCCCTCGCCTGCTACTCCCACGTCCTCCCAGGCTGGCCCAACCCCCACCACCGCTCATAGCTACCCCGACCAATCGCCTGTATCGAACATCCCTCCCCATTCTCACTACACTCCTTACCCACTCCCACCCAATTATTACGTCCCACCTGGGTACGTAGCTATTATTTCTGTCTGCCTATATAGACTTAACATTCTTACAGTGCACCTCCAAGCACGCCACACCCGCACCAGGGTCCACCCCCGCCTCAACAATACGGGTACCCAGGCTACAATAATCCACCTCCCGCCGACCCTCAGCAACACGCTCTTGTGCCCAATCACCCACCGAGTTTCTATCCGTACTACCCGACACAAGCGCAACCCACTTATGGTGGGTATCCTGGTACATGGCACGGGTACGGTAATTACCCACCACAAGGACCCCCACCGCCTGGTGCGAGTGCCTCATCGACTGCCACCATCACGGAGCTTCCGGAAAAGCCTTCGGAAGCACCGGCAGAACGCGGCAGCAGCCCAAACACCTCTGCATGACATTTCTACCTCGCGACTGCATTCCATAGATTGTATTCTTCGTGTTACCCCGCTTCCCTTCGGCCTGCACAGTGTGTCTATGGTTTCCGGTTACCTTTTGTTTCAATAGATCATTCCATTCGTTCGTCGGCCGTCCCCACAACATTGACGGTGGATCTGCTCGACCCTGTAGAATACAGCCCGCTCTTTGGCACCATCGCATATTTCTGTGTACATGTACTACTTTTTTGTGAGTGTTTTGCCCCAGTCGGCCACACACTCCCTGCCTCATACTCTATGCGTCGCTGATTGTCTACATAACTCGTCTCCCAGTCTCATACGCGATCGCCGCTCTCGTTTGCGCTTTCCCGTCCCCGCCTTTCGTTCTCCTAGTTTACAGTCGTCTTTGTTCTGTCGTTCCGCACGCTAGTTTATGGCGCGTGCCGTCGTGGTTAAATTACTTGTTGCGCTGCGAGGGGTCTTGGCTAGTACTTATTCCAACCAGACTATAACCGCATGCTATCGTTCACTTGGTCGCTTTGCAAGGCTATACGTACAGATACACGTGCCGTGTGGCAGCCGAAGCGGACTCTGAAAACTTGGTCGCCGCATCACTGCGCAAAGCGGACAACTACATCATGATGATCATGATAGTGTTCGTCTTGGCTGGTAGATATCCAGAGACCGGGCGATCAAACTAGCACTGTATACTATTCATACTTGGTTACTTTGCAAGGTTGTACGCGCTATCGATTGTCCCATGTGATACATACACGTTCCGAGGAAGCGGAAGCGCCGCATGTTGCCGCCAACTGAACCGAAGTCGAAGTGACACCTCATTTATACCCAAGGAGATTGTGATAAAATTCATCCGTGCACAAAAACGTCATGATCCATAGTTAGATTTACTAAAGTGAACGAGAGGTATACTTGTGAAGCTTGCAAGTTAGATGGTAAGGATGGGGTTATATATATAAGATTGGTGTCTTGAAAAAAGAGTGTTAGACTTGCGGCTTGTTCGTGATTGCGTTTAAAGCGTAACGGTATTTGGCATGATTAGGTTCGTTAGACTTGGTCCTCCGTCTGCAACACGTGCGCATTCAGAACGTACCACCTCAGGATAAAGAGACACGCTCACCAAATCTATGGGATCTTCTTCACCGTCTTCATCTAGTGGTGACCATTCAGGGTGATAGTCTTCCCACCTATATGATCCGATCAAGGATCGCGTTGTCAGTCCATCACACGTTTCGAACGCGAGCAAGGCACAAAGAAGGAGAACAACAAGAAAGAAAAAAAAAACGCATCACGTACGGGTCGTCTGCCGCGGGTTCCTTGGGAGACTCGTCCTGCTCTCCGTCGCGGAAGACCCTGAACCCTGAGCTGAAGCGATCCTTCCACGTGCTCTGACGCTTGAGCGTGAGGAGCGGGGTATAGCAGTAGTTACCGGCCTTGTCGCATGCTTTGCGGAAGAGGTCGGCGTGGGTATCAGACCACCAGTCGAGGCCGCCTTCGGCGCCGACGTTGATGCCAGGTGCGACTGGAAGGGGCACTGAACCAGTGAGCGCGAGCGAGACCCGTTCGCCGGCTGTGGACGATCGCGATCAAAGGATGGGCGTCACACGAAAGGGGGGACGAGGCTTACATTTATTGGAGAGATACATGGTGAAGGCGGGACAGACGTAGATGCTGGTGACCAGCCATTTGTCCTTGAGCATGGGCGCGCGGTCGAGGCTTTGGATGACTTCGGTGGGGATGTATCGCATGCGCGGGCAGTGCATGATGAGGAGGGCGTCACGTCTGCCCTGCTCGAATTGCCATTGGCCGCTGATGGACGCGGTGGCGAGACCCGCGAAGCCACTGGACAGGATATCCGAACGTGTGGGATCAGATGTGGTGAAGCACTGGCATGTGATATGAAGTTGTACGTACACCTGTGGACCGAGGGACATAGCCACACGTGCTGCACCCCTCGAGGAGAAGATGACCTCCTGCTCTGTGCCGCCATCCTCTGGCGGGTGGTCTTTGATACAGATCTTGAGGCCGAGATTGTCGATGTCCCTTTGGAATTCGTCGTCGTAGATGCATCCTTGGACGATGAAGTCGCCCGTTTCACGTTCTACGAGGCCGTACGAGCCGACCTATTGCGAATGCAAGGGTGAGATCGAAATATGGACTAGGCGGAGGAGCGAGACCTTGATCGGGATGGGTGGATCCCAGTTGACCCATTTCGAGGAGACCTGGTGGATGAGATCGATGTACTTTCGCTGGAGATTATGCATTACGCGCGGGATACACGAGGAAGACAATGCTGTAGAGAAGCTGAGAGGGGGTCACACGGACAGCTTTTATGTTGTATCCCCCACTGGGCGTCTGCTGGGCGATAATCTACGATAACCATCTACTAGTGTCTTGCAGTAAACAAGGAGGGTTAATACAATACAATGTCCGCGATTCAGAGGCTCGGTACGCGATCTCGCAATCTCCCGCCCCAAACATTTGAAGGGCAACTCTCGCACGTTCGATGCACGTTGGAGCGACGTGATTGGTCTCTCGAAATAAAAAATAAAAAATTGATATCTCGGCGAGGTACAATGGTTTGGGGGAGACCTTATAAGACCCCGCCAGCCAGCGTCTTTTCGGTCTCCTCCCCCGCTAACATGTTCTCCCGTCGCGGCCTCCTCCTGGTTGCAGCCGTGCTCGTGTACCTCAACAAACGGTCAGTCTTTCCCACTCCTCCTTTTCCATGCTCACTCTCCCCCTCCACAGCGGCCTCGGCCACGCCCTCGCGTACTACACTGGGTCCTCGACGATCGCGGCATGCCTCATCCTCGCGGGCTCCCTCCTCTTCGTCGCCCTTGCCTTTGGCGACGCCCTGGTGCCCCACTTCAAGTTCATCTGGCACTGCTTCATCCGCCCCCTTAACGCGACCGATCAGAGGACGCGTCTCGACAAGGTCCATCCGCTCCTCTCCCTCTATTCTTGCTCACATCTCCGCTATAGTTTTACAAGGGACAGGCCGACGTGTATGACAGGACTCGCAGCGGCCTGCTCCGTGGCAGAAACACTCTCCTGCGACTCTCCGTCAGTCACCTCCACACCCTCCGTGCCAAACATCCTCAACAGAGGCTTATTTGGGTCGACATCGGCGGCGGCACTGGTGAGCCTCCACCCTTTCATTTCCGTCATGACCGCGCTCATCAGCCATCAGGTCACAACATCGAACTCATGGACAAGCACTTTCCCGTCTCCCAGTTCGACGCCATCTATCTCATCGATCTCTGTGAACCTCTTTTGGATGTCGCTCGCAAGCGTTTCGCTCGCAAGGGATGGCGCAACATCACCGTGCTCTGCCAGGATGCGGCAGAGTTCTCCCTCCCAGAGTGGGCTACGACTGACCCCAAGGGCAGCGTCAGCTTCATCACCCTCAGCTATTCGCTCTCTATGGTCAGCTCTTCTCATTTCCACCCTCCAACCACAAGTACCTACTCCCCTGCCAGATTCCAAACTTTTATGCGCTCCTCGATCGTATCGATTACGTTCTCTGCCCAGACACGGGGTTGCTTGGTGTCGTCGACTTTTATACCTCGGGACGTCAGCCATCGCTCCATGAGAGAGCTATCGGGGGGACGAGCAAGGAGTGTGGTTGGCTCAGTCGCTGGTTCTGGCAAATCTGGTTCGACTTTGATCACGTGTCTCTCTCGCCTCACAGACGCGACTACCTCGAGTACAAGTTTGGCACGGTAAGGTTACCACGCGTTTTCATCTTGTACAGTGCCTCATGGTTATCGTCAGGTCAAGACATACAATGGAAGGAACCACTTCATCATTCCGTTCATCGTGCGCATGTAAGTTTAGCATATTCATATCCGTCGCCTCGTACTCAACGTCCGATAGTCCATACTATATTTGGCTTGGTCGTTCCAGGTCGTGTGACGTATCTCGGTTCTGCCACGCGTTTGAAGTGGAGAGTGGAAACATGCTTGGAAATTGCTCCCCTGCGTCCTTGAGCGTCATGAAAGACTCGAGACCCGTCCCTACCCTTGACATTGGGAAATCAGTGCTCGAGGTCGAGCAGCCGGTACTAGCACATTCGACGATTAACATCACGCCTCCGTTGAGCTCGTTCCACTATCAGGTTGGACACGTACGTAGCACCTTGTCGCTGATTGTGCCTATGCTCAACGATATGCTCTTCCAGCCTTGGAGGTTGCCGTACTATGAACAACCTGTACATAAGGAATTTAGGACGTTTATCTACTCGTTTACATGGGTACGTTTGCTGACTATATGCGCGTCCGGAATCTGATATGGGGCTGTAGGAGGACCCGTTCGAGGACATGAAGCATTTAAAACTCGGCCCTGACGATTCTATGCTCGTTATCACATCTGCGGGAGACAATGCACTGCATTACGCCATTGCTGCTCGGCCTCGGAGGGTAAGTCGAGATACCAGCAGATGTTTGATATGCTTATGCTATTCCATCAGATCCACTGTGTGGACATGAACCCCTGGTGAGGCAATCACCTTCGGTATTATTTATTTGCTGTGCTGATCTTATCATCCAGCCAAGGCCATCTCTTGGAGCTGAAGCTTGCAGCCCTGCTCACCTTGGACTACGACAACTTCTTTGCCTTGTTTGGAGAGGGTCGACACCCTCGATTCCGCGAGCTGTTGGATTCCAGGATGTCTCCGTATCTCTCTTCGATTGCCTACGAGTTCTGGCACATCAATGACAAGGCATTCGCAAAAGCATTCTACATGAACGGTTACAGTGGGCTCGCAATTCGTCTCGCTCAAGTTATTTTTACGATCGCCGGGGTGACCAAGGACGTAGCGGATCTTTGCCACGCTTCGACGAAAGAGGAACAAGTAAGAATATGGAGGGAGAAATTGATGCCTGTGATGCTGAACCCGGTCGTGGTTGCACTCCTCAAAACACCCGCGTTCTGCTGGAACGCTTTGGGTGTCCCGCTTAACCAACGCAGGATGTTGTTGGACGAGGGCACCATCTACGAATTCGTCCGGGATACGCTGGACCCCATCCCGTCGACGTACTCCTTCAAAGACGGTGCCTACTTTTACCCCTTGGTATGTTCCTAAATTGTTGTAATTGTGAGTTTACTCACGAATCCTGTCTTGTCCAGTGCCTGACTGGTCACTATACATCGACCTCATGTCCGTCTTATCTCACACGCGCAGGGTTCGACAAACTCAGAGCCGATAACGCCAAGGCGACGGATGCGTTCCGTTTGCACACAGATTCGATCGTCAAGTAAGTATGATCACATTTCTTGAGACGTGTGCTCAACGTTGGTTAGCGTCCTTGGTGGTCTCTCGACAGGTTCGCTCACGCGTGCCGTCATCATGGACCACCTGGACTGGTTTGCACCTGAGGCCAAGGATGTTGACGATGAGGTGTCTGAGCTCGCCAGAGTCGTGTCACCGGGTGGATTTGTGCTTTGGCGGTCAGCGGCAAGACAGCCATGGTACCAGGAAGTGTGAGTGGACATGCAATGCCATGTCGTCCACCGGACTAAGTGACACGCATATAAACAGCTTCAGGAGGCACGGGTTCATCGTCTCACCGATAAGTATACGAAAAGGCCCCGATGTTCCGTTGGACATGGTCAACATGTACGTGTTGTGGTCCTCCATTGTTACATCGTTGACCTGTCGCCGTAGGTACGCATCGTTCTGGAAAGCTCTCCGGGTATGATGCCCGCCGATATGGCATGCAACTTGGGCACGCGGAACGAGGGATGCTCACTGATTGCACTGGGATGATCTCATGACATGCTATGATTATATTTTCTCTTTCGTTTTCTTGTCTTACAATGCCGCGCCGTTGAACGATCCACGTCACATTGGACGACCGAATCACTGACTATTCATCTGCCGTGGGGGACTGGGAAAGGATTATACTCTGCACTAGATGCCGTTTCTCTTTTTATTTCTCTCGCGACGCATATATACCTGTATACTTGATCTAGAGTCGTATACCCTCCTGACTTGTCAGTGGAATTCCAGCGGGTTACATGGTTGCTTCAGATGCTTCGCGGACCGGCGCGGACCGAGTTATTGAGCCGATGCCACCGGAACAACGGGATCTCGCCGGCGACAATTCTTTTAGCACCTGATAATGCCATATCATACAGTTCTCTATGACAACCGAACGTGGGCACACGGCCGGTTATATATCGCCAATACAAGAAGCTTTTCAAGGTTCAAGTTTTTGCGCTCCTCCGCGACTCGGACACACGAATTTACTTAGTCTGCGGAAACCACCGAGGGCCCTCCGAAGCCAATCATGTGTTCAGATCGTGGTGAGTGTCGTCTCTTCTTCCGAGTGGGTACCCATCGTTTGATGCCGCATGTCCTTCGCCAGGGATCGTCGCCCACGTTCGCGCTCGAAAATCACATGGATGGCGCGTTGCGAACCTAAGAGCTTCAATGGAGTCAGTGCCAGTGGTGCGCGACCGCCGAGCCCGAGTCTCACGCAAGCGTTGCACGTGTAGCACCCATGAAACACATGTGCATGAGACCCCGTCGACGTCG
>QFES01000658.1:3244-13778 GCA_003316375.1 Tylopilus plumbeoviolaceoides
TCAATTTGGGGTACTTGTCTGCATCATCCCCTGCGACGGTGTGAGTCAAGTCTCGTGCCACCGGGCGTACCCACTCACGTTCCGCACTCAGTACTGATTCTAGTTCCCGTAGCTTCGTCCGCGAACGAACAAGCTTGTTCTGGAGGAAGATCTTCGAAGAAGATTCAAGACTTATTTCGTCCTGAGAGAAGGTTAAAATGTCGATGGGGCCGACAAGGTGCGATCACGCACTGTGTCGTAGTGAGATGAGCAAGGCTCGAAGCTCCAGTCATTAGGTAGCACAAAGGGTCTGGTGTTTAGATCAATAAACAGATGCTGGTCTTTGTGAGGTTGAATTCCATCGAGTGCAGCTGCCACGATAGCAAGGCGATCCTTGAGCACATCTTGATGCGATACCTGTATCGTCTGCGCCTGCCGCAAAACTTTCGTGCAATTCTCCACGAGGCGGGTCTGCAGCTCCTCTGCAATCGTTGTCCCTATGAGAGTTCTAAACTCAGAAAGGATATCCCTCACGATAACTCTGGGAGGTGAAGAATGGAATTAGAGATCAGCGAGTTGCACGTAGGGTAGTGTCACGTACGTCCTCAAGATTAGGTAAATCTTCAGTATAAAACTTATCTTTGACTCTGTTAGCGACTGCGATGGAAACAAGGTACACACTGCAGGTGTTAGTGCGTGTAGAAGTACGGATGGGTGACTAAGCTTACTTTTTACTAGTAAGCATCTCATCTCGATGTTGTTCGTATTGCCGCGCCGCACGGTCTGCGTGCCGATCCTGTTGAGCTTGTCCCTGCGCGTAGTTTTACATCGACAATAGTAGATAACGTTCTGAATCAAGATACCTGCTTCTGGCGATAGACATCCACCTCTACACAATCACTGTCATACTGAGAAGGGGTAAATATCGTTGGGACCCGTGATTTGATGGAGACTTGCCTTTTGCTTATTCTATCCCGGCAACAATTCAACAACATTCAAGGAAGAAAATGATGGTACAAACTTTCAGCCTATCCTGATAAAAGCGTTCCCTTTCTGATAACAACTTTTGGTAAAATTGTGATTGCTGCAAGATCCGTGAGCACGACCGCGGAACTGCTATAGCAAAGGATACTACGGACCTTTTTCTTCAGGCCTTCGTTTCTGCGTTCTAACGCTTTTAGGGGTTCTGTGACTTGGGATATGATCGTGTCGGCTAACTGGACATGGTCCTGCGCGACTCTGGACATCGATGTGATGATTTGAGCATAGGCATTGACGACTGAGCTAAACCCCAACCGATCTCTGAGAAAACATTACACGATATCAGGAGTGATACGCCCACTTTTGTTGGATAACGCTGTCAGAACATGATTTCGTGGGATTGTCTCCGGCGACAAGCGATGCGGCACTCTTGTTTTTCCTCTCCGTGGCTTTCTTCGCGAGAAGTTGAAGCTTTGATGCGTATTCGCGTTCTAGTACTGCCCGTTCACGGTAAATGTCGTGAATCTAAAGAGATGCGCTAAGCATATCTCGGCAAATACCATGGAAGAATCGTTGCGTACATCAAGAATGAACCCGAGATAGGCGTCGAAAAGGCTCGTGACACGATTCACTTGATCCTTGGCAAAGTGTTCAGTTTCCTGAGCGGAGCAACCAAGGAACTCGCGTTACTGGGAGGTTTCGACCGTAGCTCTCAGCTTGCTGCATCATGGTAGGAGGATGAGTTTCCCCACGCCAAGTCGATGCTAGCTCGTCCACTCAGGCTGGTGAAGGGGTGGCCGCGCTGTCACCGCCACTACTAGGCGCTATCACGTGGAAACTCCATGTCCACACTCAAACTAGCGCTCTTCTCACAAGCGCGCCGTCGCGACTAAGCCTAGCTCGTTCCGAATGAAGCGTTGCGTTTGTCGGTGCCATTGCTCAAGTGGAGCGCGACACTCCTTCCCAATTGCGGTGCAGGAAGAGCGCAATGTTGCTCACGCCACTGCTCCCCACACTAAGTCGATGCTAACTCGAAAACGTCCACCGCTGGAAGAGTACTCCCATGAGGTGGCCGCGCCCGTGAGACGTGTAGTTGCTCAGAATGGCATAGCGATGGCAGTCTGATGGCGGTGATCAAAAAGACGGCAGTCTGCACCGACTTCCTCGAGGTCCAGACCCGCGCTCTGGTGTCCAAGGTCGTGATTGGGCGGTGAAGTAAACCGAGTTAATGTGTTGATGAATGCGGAGACTTACGTTTTTTACCTCGCGACGAAAGCGCGTCGACGGCGCGGAGGGAAGGAGGCTGTGGTAACGTTGACACAGAGTGTTTGCCGCTCAATGAACCCAGGTCCGCAATTCTCGGGCGGAACACGCAGCTTAGCCCTGTGAGGTGGATGAGTGGATATATTTGATGAAAACAATATTCTGTCGACCGCTGCAGGTCCTGTCTCGCTTGAGCGGGACTTGAAAAAAACTTGCTGGACGAACATGAGCTTGCATCTTCCGCGCCATGTCGGCCGAAACGCTCCTCTAGATTGATCCGACGACCGCCACTCGACATGCAACCTTACGGCGGCCCCGACATGACACCAATTCAATCCTCATAGCGGCGCAAACGACATTTGAAAACGGTCACTGGGTGGTAGAAACGGTAATCGGTTGTTGAGATGTGGGTTCGTCTATGTGCGAGTACTGCGGCGATGTTCTAATCGCTTAGCTACAGACCCAATGAACGGACGAAGCGCAGGAAGTGCGATTGCTTGTTTGCACGCCCGTCGTCCTCGTTCAAACGCAGGCGGACTGTCGGCTGTCAGGTTCGTTCGCAACCGGGTTCCGCTCGAATTCCTCATGTTCGCTGGCTGTGTAAGGGGGCATGCCTGGTGATTCCGTCACCGTGCGAGTTCCGTACTAGACTCTCGCTCCGATTCCAGTAATCCAACGGTAAGTTGACATCGGGTGACTTCTCGGCTGTACCCCCGAAGGTAATTGACCTCGCGTGCTATGTGAGCACTCATGATCCCCTTCTGGTCGATCTTCCCTTTCGGTGCAGCAATCTGTTATCCCACCATAGGTGAGGTAAAGCTCGTCTCCAGGTATAAAAGGGTACCTATGCACGGCGCACAAAGCTCGCCAGCCTCTTGCAGTGCTTCCATACCGCCCTCAGTTCCGTTCCTCCCCTCTTTTTTTCCACTATGTACCAGCTTTTCACTGTCTTGGCCATCTTCAACGTCTTGTTATTTGCGGCCCGGGTGCTAGCAGTACCATTGCCTTTGGACCAGTCACCCGCCAGGCGGCAGAGTACTGGCAGGGTATGCTAGCCTACACAGCTTTGTGATGCTCTGATGCTGACCATTAGCTACTCAGGGAACATGGTTCTATGACCAGGCCAACCAGAGTGCATGTGGTAACTGGGACCAAGACAGCGACCTCATTGTTGCCATTTCAGCCGACATATATAGCAATGGAGAACATTGTGGTTCAGTATGTGAACTTTCACGTTCGGGACCAACCTCTCATGTCGTCTTCAGGATGTATGGATCTATTCGAACGGTGTGACGGTGATTGCTAAGGTGGCAGACGAATGCGAGGGCTGTGGCCCCGGTGATCTAGGTATGTCTAGGGGCTGAATGTTTTCCGAGACAGTTTCTCATCGTCATTCCAGATATGTCCATTGGCCTGTTCCTCCGGTTTGCTACTCTGGATGTCGGTGAATTGTCCATCACCTGGGGATGGGCGTAATTGCTTTCCATACAATCGTCTTGCCCTCGGGATCCTGCGGATCTCGTAATCGATGACTAGATGATTCGTGGAGCATGTTGTCAGGACTTGCTTGCGAATCGAAGCGCTTTGGTGACGTATTATTCACGCTATATTTGTTACGCCTTTTCAAGATGGGCTCAAGCCAGCCCCCGTTGTAGCCCTGATGTGGATAACGAGCTATTAGATGATTAGAAATCTCATGTATTTTAGACGCCATGATTACGATCACGGTTTGTCTTCTGTTTTCTATGGTTAACTCGAATCATTTTGGATCCAGCCCATACTTTGGTCGGTCGACTGCTCGGATACCACATCCATATCTAAAGATCTAACCATTCATTGAACTAGCCTGAAATCAAGTTTCCATTCAGGCTGTTCCAGTGCCCCTTTATGTGTGACTTCTGTTCGCGCGCTGCTCAAAGAGATGCATGAGAGTCAAGCTCAGCGGGACGTTGTCCTCTGGTAAGCTCGTTCACTCTTCGAGTTCCCGCAGTAACTAGATCCACTGATTGGTGGAACTGCAACATCTAGACCACACGCATCCATTCCCGAACCCCTGCAGCCACGCGCATGCCCCAAGGGGGATCCCATAGGCGGAATCGGGCTGCCAGTGATCAGTGTTCCTCGAGCAAGGTGAAGTGAGCGGTTCCAATCTACGCACGGATGCGCCGAGCTGCATGACCAGGTGATACGTGACTCTGGAAACGGAAGTACCATTGCACGTTTTACGCTGATCCAACGCGGAACTGCCCGATCATGAAACCACGGTGATGATCGCGTCATTCAGCGAGACGCGACGCGACGGGAACTCGCAAAAAAAAGAAACAAGCAATCAATCAGGTTCTCGTTATACATGCACGCTCGCGGCATCGTCGTCCCGCACCATCCCCGCCTCTGCCCACTCTCGAGGCACTCTCGTCATTCATTTAGCACATAACGGGATGTGCGTCGCCATCACATCGGGACGTAGCTCGACTCGAATGAATTGAAGCAGTCCAATATATATATGGCCATCAGAAGCGAGTTGGACGCATGTCCTCGGTCTCTGTATACGGCACCCACAAAGTCGGAAAAGAGTGTATATCTACCGTCTACGACCGACGTGGTGATTTCATCTCATATGTAGTGCCAAGCGTGCGGCCCGGGCCGCCAATGGAATTCCTGTCTCGAAGAACAAGGTCTAGACCCCCCCGCGGCTCTGCCAGTGAGACGTCGACAACTTCACGGGAGGGGAACCCCTGTCTTGCTTATCTTTATCTCGGATCCGTGTCACGGTCTCTTCTCGCTTCGCCCAAGTTGCTTTTCAGGGGGGAACAGTCAGCCCAGGTACCTTGCCAGAGGCAACACGTCCTAGCTCCGATCGATCCTAGGTGTCCACCCGCGTGGCAAACTGGTACGTTCTGCTGATCCATGCAGCGACGTGGCTCAGGACCACTGCCCTTGTTCGAAGCGCCAGCCATGAGGGGTGAACACTGGGGAATCAGTATACGACCAATGGATGTGATGGCGTCTGATCCGAGGGCTTCGCGGCCCGATGTTTCAGGTGACGTTGCACAAATGGGTCTATCCAGGTACTTTTTGCAAGGGGCTGATGGGCGAGATGAGGTGGTTCTCCATGAATTTTGAGCGACCGTCCGATTCGCATGGATCCAAGGGACTACGAGGCCTACCAAGGGGGGTGACTGCTGGCTGCCTATGCCACGTTCATTACCGATCGTCTCCGAGTCCCGGGGTTGAACTGAATGTATTCAAAATCTCGCTTCGATATCTTTCCTAAGGCGTGATTTGAAGTGTTGTTCCACCTCAGGTATGGAGTTCTCGATACCAGTTGAGCCTCTGAGAAGCAATATCAGCTCCTTGATGGCATATCCTTTCAATCAACGGCTTCAAAATGGAAGTCGATAGGGGGAAACTCCAACTTGAATTCAGATTGGAAGACTTCCACGATTCGAGCGACCACCTCTATCACGCATTTGTACCATTCGCTATTCTTCACATGATACCCAAAGAGTATCAGATCTGAGGTATCGTTACATTCAAAATGCAGGGTCATGTACAAGTGAGTATGAAACGCAATGCAGTTAGTCCTGGTCGCGAAGGAAGCCACTCATGTCGTAAACGTCGTGTACAGAAGAATCAAATGGCAAGGAAGCCAATGGGTCATGCACAAGAAGAAAAAGATCAGTTTACATCAAAGAGATATTAGAATGCTTCGTATGACCATGAATCATCCAAAGTCCATAGCCAAGATCAAAGTTCGCTCATGAAAAGGCGAAGTAAACAACAGCCAACGCAACACTGAGAGACGTGGCCAAGCCTGGAACGTGTCTCTGCCAGGCAGCGCTCGAATTCGATGTCGATGAAGAAACACCTGTGGCCTTGACAACAGCTATAGTCGTATTAGTGGGTGTCGCGGCAAACGACGTCGATAACCCAGTGTGCGTCATTGGTGAAGAGCCGCCCGACTGACTGGAAGAAGAACTCGGGTGTGCAGTAGGTGTGGGTGTGGGTGATGAGGGTGGACCTGAACCTGCTATATCCGTCGTGGAAGAGGACGGAGCCACAGGGGTCGATGAAGATGCACCATTAATAATCGTGAACTCGGGGCTTGCATTACCAGAATCACCAAACACTGTCAAGACCGTTGAGTACGTCGTATCACGTAGTAGCAAGATGATCACTTACAAACGACGATATAATCAGACCGGGTGGGGACGTTAGGTACCGTGATCTGAACTTGTCCAGTGGAATAGTTAATGTTCGTGGCAAGGGGGGAATCTTGATAGCATGTTAGCATGGGCCAATAGCTACTGCGGTGCTCCTCCAATGCATGCAGAGCTGCCAGAGCAACGTGCGTGCACGAGGTCGTAGCGCCCCAGCCGCATTGAGTAGGACACTTACTTAGCATAAGGTTCTCGCTGTTGTTGTACAGATAGCCGAGAACCAACATTCCAACGGGGTTGGTCTGATTCACAGGCAAGCCAGCGGCATTCCTAAAGAGAATGAGTATTCCCTTGACTAGAGCCATGAGCGGCTTACCAGGTCACCGTTTGTGTCTGTCCAACATTCCAAACGGTACCAGCGGTTGGGCTGGTGAGAGGCGGGTTAACGACATCCCGTGTTGCCAGGGGCAAGGCTGAGACGGAATAAAGAAAAGAGGAGAAGAGGAGGAGGAATTGGGTGAATGCGAACATCTCTCTTGGCTGATTAGCAGTGTACCGGAGAGAGAGGAAACCCTTCAGGTCAAGTGAAGCGCTTCACCAGAGAGAGAAGTTGAATGCCCTGACCCGTTATATTGGGAAGACCGTGAGAACATTTACCCGCATCAGGTAATCGTACCTGGGATCCTCCAGCGCTTAGACTGAGCCGTGCACATTGTCCTCCTCCCGCGTACGTCAATCACCGGTAACTTCCATTAGAAAGGGCCCTGGCAGGTAGCTGCAAAAAATAGATATCATCTTCATAGAGATCGTCGTTCCCTTGCCCACCGTTGACCGCGTTCGATCTATAACATGTTCCTAGAGCGGCACCGGGGATCGTACTCCTCCTTGCACTTGCAGCTCTTCATAGGCTCGACCAGGCGCCATCCGTGGGTATAGAAGCCCATCTTGATCACCGATAACGGAAATGACGACCACATGCATGCCTCAACCCTTAGCCAACTTCCGATATCCGAGTCAACCTCTCGCTGAATTGAGCAAAATAAGAATGTGGCCTGACACTCCCCTGACAGACTCAACTAATGCATTATTTCGCACTGTATTTCGCTTGGCAGCAACAGGGTGTCAGCCGTGGGGCAACGACGCATGTTGCGACGGTCGTGTCGTTGTACGTGCAATCACTTCAACTTCACGTTTCACATCTGGGCCTTGATCGGTGGAGGTATTAGGGTGGTTTTCTCACCTTGGTGCAAGTTCATTCATGTTCTAGCGTCATATAACAGCTTGTGGTTCCACTAATTGGTTGTGCCAGAAGCAGGTTTCCCTTGCTTATCGTCACAATGTCCCACGTCGGCCTCTGGCGGCCCCTGGCTGTTGCATTTCGCTCCCACTACTCTAGCAGCGAGCCGATGTTCGCTTCCTTGGTAGTGACGCGTGACGTGTGAGGTGGTCGAGTTGTTGTCCATCCATTTCAGAGGTCGGATGACTTTCATGTCGGATGACTTTCATGGGCCTAAGCGCCCCTATCTGTGGAGTAGTGTATGGTGCAAACTGTCATATCGTCGTCCCTGCACCATGAGGGTCGTGTCAATTCAAATGGGGATGACCCCCACTTGTACGCTAGTCGTACATATCACCTGTCACAGCTATCATTTGCGTCTATATGTTGGCGTGCGTACTTACGGCATTGTATCATCATCCGCTATGTATATTGCTCTCCATTCCATCGAATGCGGTCCAGCTTGATGCTTTTCGCCGAGCTACTTCCTTGCCGCCATACACCGTAGTCCGGTCGAAGCTAGGACTCAATACCGTACTCTGCCACCGTCCTGCCTCATGTATTAAAACGAAATCCGCAGGTCCTCCATTGAATGGCACGAGACTGTCTTCATCATTCCCATCACGGCAACCGGCATCTTTCATGACGCCAATAACTTGCTTCGCGGTTGTGGACACTGCATGCTTGGTGTTTGTTACCCATCAGCTTGGTAGCCCAAACGGGAACGCGGACAACATACCAGGAGCTCCCTCCATCCATGCTCGGTTCCGACCTGGAAGAGCCCCACTTCGAGACATGCCAGTGTCAGTGGGTCGAGGTATCCTTGAGGCGTGAACGCATTCTCCACATTATTCACGCTCAGAGCGACATGGATGCCGTGATCGCGCCAGATCCTGGCAACATCAAGGGTCCGGTCTGCGAGTGGAGTGTGCAGGGTCCCGTCTGAGCCAGGTCGCCCCATCATATACATGTCGCTCTGAGGCAGCGCGACGACTCCTAGGGGGAGCTCCTCCATCTCAACGCGCAACCGAGACCACTCTTCCGCCGAGAACAGTCCGAGCCGCGTAGCGTGTCCGATGGTGACACACCGATTCCCAGCACAAGCACGCGTCCATCCGATTGTCCTCATCTGGCGAAGCGTCTCCCACACCATCGGCTTTGCACTGGCGTCTAGGTTGTAATCGAGGTGGAAATCGGCGTGGAGGTGGTTGTCCTGGGCGAGCTTGAGGATGTGTGCCAAGTTCTTGTGAGCATGCTCCACGGAGGGCTCGACCCAGGGTGCGGATCCGACCACCGAAATCCCGTCTCGAGCGAGAGCGGCCTGGAGTAGTTTCAAATTGTCCCCTGCAACCTCGGCTGTGGGTGATGGGTACAACGCTTCCTGAGCGAACGCTTCCTAGGCATTAGACTCTGATTGGAGCGAGGTCACAGCACTATCAACCTACCGACAATTTGGATGTCGCACACGCCTTTCCACTCAGACTTGACTCTCAGCCCGGTGTCAAGACAGACCATCCCGACGGTGGTGTCGATCTCGACGTATGCTCGTATGTTCGTGACGCCAGCTTCCACGCTCTGCCGCACGAGGCGTGTGGCACGCGCGTAGAGATCGTCCAGCTGGTCTGGAAACCTAGCCTTGGCATCGTTGGTCACACGCAAGGCCTCGGGAAGCGAGCTTCAAGTCGGAGGCGAACAAGGTTAGCATCAGACCTGTGTGGAAATGAAATCCATGCCCACCCTGTGATAAGCGGCTCGCACTGCGCCATGATGAAGCACTTGTCCAGATGAATATGCGCATGACACAGGCTGCGGAATTCGAATTAACGACCTCATGTTCGCTAGGGACATAAACGTTGCTCACGACGGTAAGAGCGTTCCACCATTGCCTTGGATAATATGCATCGAGGGGTCCAATGCTGTTACCACCGCATGCGGCCCAACTAGATTATCGGAAGGAACGATGTCGACTACGCGACCGTTGAGACAATGGACGTCCCAGAGTTGTTTCGCTTGATGTACGTCCTTGTATGCCAAATGAACATTGACGATGCGAGTTCGTCCCTCATCCATAGCGTCGGTCCACACACTGAACGCGGTACTACAACTGGACCGAAGAACTGTGGGGGCGTTCGGAGTTCAACGCTTGCTGTACGCCTCGGTAAGAGGTGAAGATAAATGGTTGCTATGACATTTTCCCATCCCATCACCCAGTAATAGGTGAGAGATTGGTGAAGCAACGAACAAGAGGCCTGGGGTGGGAACGACTGTCCATTAATCGCACAAGGCAAAGTGGACCCGACCAACTTCAGAGTGTTTCTAGGTCACAAGGGGAGTAGGCGTTGAAGGTCACTGGCTCTCTGTCGATCACGATCCAATATTAGTTCGAAACTTTCATTTCCTCATCTGTGATAGGCTGAACTTGCACCCTACCTTCATGCGGAAGAATAGGGCCGTATGCGGGCCGTGAATGGTTCCTGGCACTTGGGAAACGCATCAGAAACGGAACGTGTTCGGGGGACCAAGCTTACCCTGTAGTCCCCACGTATAGGAGGCAAAGTCAGTGTGGGGCAAAAAATGATTATTTATTGTCTTTTTCACTAAGGTTGGCACCGTGTGAATTTGTGGAGTAAAAACACACCGTAGATTTGTTTCGCCCGTTGTACCTCAACCACTCACCGGAATTTCACAAAAAGCATACCATCCAGCTCAGGAAATCCTCGAGATTCTGTTCCGAGCCTACCGAGGCAAAAATCAAGTGATTCTGAGATTTCGGGATTTCGGGATTTCTGGTCTCGGTAAATCTCTGTTTTCTCCTGCACTTCGTGCTTGACTTTCTGTTGCAGACATGCCCCGAGGCCATCAGACATCGCCCGAG
>QFES01000661.1:0-25143 GCA_003316375.1 Tylopilus plumbeoviolaceoides
ACAATGAACGCCGTTTGAAAGGGGACGTACGCAGCGTCTCAAGGACCTCGGGTCTGAGTTGCGCAAACTTATTTTCCAGGTCCTGTCTGTCGCTTTGTGAGTTTGGACCATCAGCTGCCATCGGGCTGGGAGCCATCAGACCACGCGTTGGTAAAAGCAAGCAAAGGAAATGAGGGACTCTTGCCTCGCGGGCCAATCCAGTCTCCTGGATGCATGCGAACAGTAGCGTGGCTAGTTTCAGGTAACATAGCCACGACATCTTCCTGTACTGTTGCTCCCACTCTCTGTAGCAACCTTGGTCACAGCATCGACAAGTTTCAGCAGTGCATCAATAATAGTAGGCCGACTGGTCCATGGTTTGATCATTGGAAGCTCGACACCGTACACGCCGAGGTTATATGCACGGTAAGAGAGTGCAGCTTGAAGCGTTGTCTGCGAACAAAAATTGATACGCGGCATCCTTCCAGGAGCAGACAACACACCGCAACAGCTCCACTCAATTCTTTCAGCGCTCCAATACCCCCAAATCCACTTCCTTCTAACTGACACCCGGTATTTGAAAAGTTACGCGTGATATCTTGTGTGGGGGTTGGTTCGGGTATTGATGGGGGCGTAGGATCGGACGAAGGAGTCGAGGAGGGTGAGGAATAAGTAATGGTGAATACATGGATGGTATCTGTGATGAGAGAGTGAAGTGCGCCAGCGCTGGATAACGGCGGGCTGAGAAACGAAGTCGTGGCAGGTGTACCAATGACTCACTCAATGTGTTCGTTCAACCTGACCCAAAGCTGGTGGCATGCACAGAGCTTCTCTGCATCGGTCGCCAAGTGTTGTCGGCTCCTTTGAGAAATCACGGAATCAGTACGTGCGTTCTCTAGGCAGAATTGCTGCAGTGAAGGCTTCCTTTTGGAACGGACTCACTGTTCTCAATGCGGCCCTCGTAGGGCGATTCGGTGGCGCTGCTGGTTCTACTGGCGGTAAAGGGCGCGGATTGTCCGGCTATTCGACCGACTATGTCAGTCCCTCGACGATCAAAGAAGAAAAAACAAGGCATACAGGAGATCGCCGGCTACCTTCACATCTGGCTGGTTTCGTCGGTGCACTTCGGTCGTCGCTGGTGCTGTCAAGATGAGGCTAAATGTGCTGAATGAGTACGGCACAACGCAGACAATAAACAAGAACGGACAGGCTGTTCATGGTCCTTGCTGAGGCGATCCCGTCTTGGGCCAACAGGCTCCGGTCATAATCGGTGGAGGGCGATGTGTGGCACTCGACGGCGCAGTCGGAGGGGCGTTGGATGAAACTTGTTCTTGGCACCAACGGGTATGTTGTTCGTGCCGGACAACTTGACGTTGGATCCGACAGGGGGAGGTCGCGTTTCTATACTACGATCAGACTCCTTCTGCGGATAAAAATAGCGTTTAGGCCAAGTGCTATTCATAGTAGAGGGTAGAAAACTTGCTTGAGAAATAGCATGTTCCACGGAGTGACGTTCTGTTCCTGGTCGATCCTTTGAAGATCCGAAATGCGAAGAACTATCGACCACGGAACGGTGTCTCGAATCCATCCCGTCCCGAGATTCACGAACACCTATTATTCGTCAGGTAAAAGAACAGCACAGAAAAGGGAGACATACTTCTTGACGGACCGTCGTGGTCCGAGTTGAGCATGGCTCTGGGGTACCCTGGTACGTCATCCTGCAGAACTGGTCGTCTGGGTAGGATCTGTTTGATCGGTGGCTCAGACGACCTAGGCAGAGGGGCGTCGTCAACATCCTTTGAAACATAATGAGCACGAGTTTTGGAGGACTCATGCGTATTGCGTGAATTGATTTTCGGAGGTCCGTTTGATTGCGGCTTGGACCAGCGAGCACGACCGCGATCGGGATCGGGATCGTCACAGAAGAGGGGAGGTCAAGGTGGTGGCGAAGGGCTTCGTCGAGCCGAATCGCGCTGCGTGTCGTCAACAACCGTTCGACTGATACGCCGACTCTCGGGCGCCGAGGCTGGAAGTGAGCCAGTAGGTTCCGAGGAATCGCGTTGGGGAGGATGCTGCCGTGGACCTGGAAGGTATGTCTCGTCCTGCGGAGGCAGGAGTGTTCTTTTCCTTGTTCTTGAGTCTGGATATCGAAGGAGGAAGTACCATGAAAGAAGCAAAGGGACGTATACGCGAGTCGACGTTGAGATGAGGATGGATGTAGGAAGGTCACAACTTGAAGGTATGAGCCCATCATCGGAACGGGTCAATAATCGGTCTGACTCGGATGCCGCCGCTGGTCTATCGGTCCGCGCGGCCGGGTAAATGGAAACTACGGCTATTTATCATGAGACACTCTAAAAAGTTAGACACTCTAAAAAGTTCAACTCAACGCGCCTCGTCGAACGAAACTACGAACACGTTCCCGGTGATCAAGCAACCGAACGACGACGACAATTGCGTCCCATTTTCTCCAACCCTAGGAGGATCGCTGTTCACCCGGCGGGCTGATTTCCTCTCCATCCTTGCATGCTCGATAAACTCACTCGCCGCACCACATCACGGGTGAACCAGGCAGACACTCCCCACAAAACCCAGCAACTCCCGGCCCAAAGCGACGATGGCAACGCTCCGCCGACGTCTCTTTTCCCGACGCACCCTCGCGCTCGTGACAGTCTCTACGCTCGGTCTTGCAGGCAGTGGGTACTACTATCTCAACTCTGGACCGCCCCCGCATCCTGCATCGACCAGGGAAACGAGGCGACCACCACCGGCGTGGACCCCACCGCCTCGGCAAGCGATGTTGAATGCGCTCGAGCGGAGCGGGGCGCCAGGCTTGCCACAGAGATCACAGGAAGAGAATGAGGAGGACGTGTTTGATGTGTTGATCGTCGGAGGGGGGGCGACGGGCGCAGGTGTTGCCGTCGACGCTGCCAGTCGCGGTCTCAAAGTCGTCCTCGTAGAACGAAACGACTTTAGCTCCGGTACGCCCCGCATCCTATTCTCACACGGATTTGAGATTCATCCAGATACCTCAGGCACGTCGTCCAAGTCAACGAAGCTTGTCCATGGTGGCGTACGCTACCTACAAAAGGCGGTCACGGAGCTGGATTACGAACAGTACAAGCTCGTGCGAGAGGCGTTGCACGAGAGAATGATATTCCTTCGGACAGCCCCATATCTGTCACAGATGCTTCCCATCATGCTCCCATTGTACAAGTAAGTTGCGACGTTCGCGCCCTCTTATCCAACCAATCGAGGATGATTGTTTCAGGTACTGGCAAGTCCCTTATTACTATGCGGGGTGCAAGTTATATGATCTCTTGGCCGGCAAGGAGAACACGGAAGGCTCGTATCTCATGTCTAGGGGTAAAGCGTTGGAAATGTTTCCAATGCTCAAGCACGAAGGCCTCGTCGGAGCCGTCGTCTATTACGATGGTATGTCCACCCGCCACGTCCACCCTGAAGGACTCATCATTCTCCAGGACAGCACAATGACGCGCGCATGAACGTTGCGCTCATCATGACCGCCGTCAAGTTGGGTGCCACGGTTGCCAACTACTGCGGTGTCACCGGACTCCACAAGAACGACCAAGGCAACCTGGTGGGTGCCAAGGTCAAAGATGAGCTTACTGGGCGGGAATTCAACGTCCGCGCCAAGGTTTGTTTCCCTCTTTGCTTTTCCACAACACGTCGCGTCTTACCTTCAGTTAGGGCATTATCAACGCGACCGGCCCGTACTCGGATTCGCTTCTCTCCCTCGACAATCCATCACATAAGCCTATTGTTCGACCTTCGTCGGGTGTTCACATTACGCTACCTGCCTATTATGCCCCAGCGCACATGGGTCTTCTCGACCCAGCTACTTCAGATGGACGCGTCATCTTCTTCCTGCCCTGGGAAGGCGGCGTTATCGCCGGGACCACCGACGCGCCCGCCAAAGTGAACGCACAGGGCGAAGAAGTGATGCCGAACGAAGAGGATGTGCGATGGGTGATCGACGAGGTACGAGGGTACCTGAGCCCAGATATCAAGGTCCGTCGCGGGGACGTGCTTAGCGCCTGGTCGGGTCTGAGACCGCTCATCTCGGCTTCAAGCGAGGGTGGGACGGAGGGTCTCGTGAGGAACCACTTGGTGCGGGTAGAGCCCTCGGGCTTGATTACGATCGCGGGGGGTAAGTGGACGACGTATCGGGCGATGGCAGAAGAAACGGTCGATCGAGCCGTGGAGGTGTTTCGACTACAAGGCAAGGCCAAAGGGGGCTGCCGAACAGCAGAACTGAGGCTCGTTGGAAGCGATGGCTGGAGTCGCAACATGTTCATCGGCCTCGTTCAAAAAGTACGTCCCCCCTCTGCCAGCGTCACGCATATACTGAGCTCGTCTCCCAGTTTGGCCTCGACACCGATGTTGCGAAGCAGCTCTCACAAAACTACGGTGACCGCGCCTGGACGGTCTGTGCCCTCGTCGAGTCGATCAGCGACCACGCCCCCGTGCCAACCGTCCACGGCGACCGACTCTCGCCCGGCTACCCCTACCTCGACGCCGAAGTCCTCTACGCCACACGCCACGAATATGCCTGTACTGCCATCGACGTCCTCGCGCGGCGCACCCGCCTCGCGTTCGTCGACGCCCAAGCCGCGCGCGTAGCCCTCCCGCGCGTCATCGCCATCATGGGCGCCGAGCTCGGATGGAGTCAGGCGCGCCGCCGGGCCGAGTACGTCCGCGGGGTGGCGTTCCTTGGGAGTATGGGTCTCGCGCCGGCGGCCGTCCCAGACTGTTGGGACGGCGCGCCGTCGTGGTGGACATGGTGCACGAGTGGGCTCGTTGGGGGCCCCGAGATGTGGGCTATGGCTGCGCTGCCCGGCGTGTCATCGTCGTCGTCGTCGTCGTTCAAGCCGTCGTACAGTAGCTCCAAGTTCGATCCTGGAGAGGTAGACGCGCTGAGGGAGCTCTTTGAACGCGTCAGCGCTTCGTCGTCGTCACTCCCCCACGGGCGGTTAGCCAAGACCGAGATCGAATCCACGTTGAAGGCGTTTGCGCGGGAGTGGCCCGGCGCGGGGTACGAAGGGCTGCGGGACACCGACTACCGATACGTGTTTGCGCAAGAGGGCCTTCAAAACCGGTCCGAGGTGGACCTGGACGAGTTTATCGAGATTTGCGGCAACTTGAAGGATGTGTCGATGATGAGTGCGGCCAAGGTGGCCAAGAAGGAGCGGAAGCGGATACCGGTCGAGAAGAGCGGGGGAGGCGTGTAGATCATTCTTCTTCCGCTGCCTTGATTTAGATTTCTTTCATTATCATCAACAAATCCGGGTCTGTTCCTACGAACGTCTTAGATTGTCTTCTCTAGAGTTGGGGCTGCATTACGAATGCTGTTCTTTGGGACCTGGCTGGTCTTCATTCGGGATGGCCCTTGGCAAGCTACCGTAGATCTTTTTTCTATCGTCGTGCGCTCTCTTAAAACAAATGCAGAATTTCTCTAATTCCGGTTCGTATCTTCGACATGCAACAAAAAAACAACCACAGAATCACAGTCTAGCAGTACGCGTCCGCGACTCAGCCTCGTATGCGTCCACCAACGCCCGGCGCAGCACCTTGCCCGTGGGCGATTTGGGTATCTGTCAAAAGCCATGCAGTCGGTCAACAACCCGAATCTCTGATCCCCAAAACGAAAGTAGCTGACCTGGTCGACAATACCGATGCCGCCTCGGAGCCATTTATATCGGCTGAGCTTCTCGCGGACCCACTTATCGAGTCGCACAACGACTTCGGCCACACCGATCTCCTTGCCTTGAGATGACAATACGACCCACGCCCTCGGGACGCGCTCGTCTGCCGTTCGGCCGCCGCTTATACCTGCGACGGTCACGTCGATGATGAGTTCGTCGGGTTGTTGGAGCAATGTCTCCTCAATCTCGGTCGGGGACACTTGCATACCCGAAACTTTAAGCGTGTCCTGCAGCCGAGCGTATGTCAGATCGCCGCTAAAGTTCGCCTTCCTTTTTCGCCGCTCACCTTAGCTCGATCTTCAAAGCTGACGCAGGATGTCAACCCGTGGAAACCTCTACGGATTGGATATGTGTGCACGTACTATAGGACGCCGTCCGCGTCTATACGTACCCGATCGCCCGTTCGGAGCCAGCCATCTTTAAACGTTTCATCAGTTGCCTTCTGGTTTTTCCAGTAGCCGAGTGCGACAGAGCCGGATCGGACGTGTAGTTCCCCTGCCTCGTTGAGGGCCGCCAATCGACCGTCTTCACGAACTACGCGCGCTTCTACGCCAGATAACAATATTCCGACGGAGCCGGGCACGTTCTTGGCGCGCCCCTCGAGCATGCCAGGGACGGGCTTGAAAGAGATGGATAGTGTCTGAAGTGATGACGATGAGAACTTTCCATAAATGACGGGAGGGATCATGATATCCCTACACATTCGGACATTCCATACCCTGGTGTTCCTCGTCAGCACCTGAAAAAGGAAATGATAGGATGATCTACGCCACCTTCACCAACCCGCTGCACGCTAGGGAAGCGTGTACGTAGTTGCTCTGCGAGCGACACCGGAAGATAAGCAGCTCCACAATTTATAGTTTGAACGGTGCTGAAATCAGTGGTTGGGAACCTGGAATGGTGTACCATTTGGTGGACAAGGGAGGGGACGAGATACACGCTTGTAACACGATACCTTGATGAGAAAGTGACACGTTAGCACGAGGGAAATCAATGAGGTGCAATGCCTACTTGGGAATGGAATTGAAATATACATCGGCATCCCATTTAGGCAGGAGGACAAGTGTTGATGGAAGGAAAAAACTCCTAAATGAAGTGACATGGAGACCATAGACATGATGTATCGGCAGCACATTGAACGTCACGTTTATACCTCCGGGACCGTTCCATGCTGTGGGCTTCGGTAGAACATAATGTTAAGCAACCGAGACGGTCAGTAAGAATGGACACATACGCCTTGGACTTTAAATGACTCGGTAAAGTATACAAACATCTGACTGAAAGAATCGATGATATTTCCGTGCGAAATCATGACAGCTGGGGACGTGATGATTCGAGGAAGGGAACCGGATGTTTGGAAGGCTGAGCAACGTACCCTTCGGTAGCCCTGTCGTCCCACTGGAGAAAGCAAGATAGGCAAGCGTATCGCTTCGAGCCTCCTGTATTGGTAATCTTGGCAGTTTGTTGTCTCGTACCCGTGTGACGAGGTCTCCATAGCTCGTATGGCCCTGAACTCTGCCTTCGAGGATGTAGATGCGGTCCCGTGAGAGGCCAGAGGTGAGGGCCAAGGGGAGAAGCGTTGGAGTGACGAATAGGCGAGTAGGACTTGCGAGCTTGAAAGTATGTTGGAACTCGAATTGGGTAGAGTAGGACGAGAACATGACAAAGGGGACGGTCATGACGATTAACGAGTGAAGCAGAGCGATAGCATCCTAAGAGACCTTTAATGTCGTGCATGCGTGCTGGAATGAAAGGAGTACCATGGAGTTCTCGCAGAGTATGCCGACGAGTTCGTCGTTTTGTGGACGGATGCCCAACCCGCCAAGCCTGACGTCGCTTGTCATCGCAGTGGCGGCATCTCGGACGATCTCTAGGAACTGCCGGAATGAGCGGGTTGCGCCGGTAAGAGCGTTGATGTGTAGAGGGTAATCTGGCCATTCTGCTTGCTCCGGACGACGGAAGAGGATGTTGTGGACGTTTTGAGGGGGTATCAGAGGAAGAGGGGGGAAGAGAGACTTGTGGTACATGATAAAACAGGGAGTGAAACGGGAGCGGTGTTGGCTTGGGACATATCGTCAAGGTGCTTTTATAGTAGGGTTGAATCCGGCATCGTGGATGTCGAAATACTGCCGTCGAACCGGACCCATGGGATTACCCTCTGTCGAACATCTGCCAGGTCACACCAACTAACGAGCTATGACAGATCCGCCGGTTACTCCAGTTCCGAGCAGCCTGGTTTCTCCGAGTCCATACTAACTGACACTCGACCTCGTGATATAGTTCTCTCCGCATGTTTGTCTGGATTAGACTAGACCTATTAATATTCTATCTGAGTTCGGAGCCAGCAAATGGTAACTTTAGTGGCCAGGTCGGCATTCTAATCAGACCGAGTGCGCATAAGATATGATCCGAGTGTACTGTAGTAAATCTAAGTAATCTGATACAAATTTGCCCGTTTCCACTGGTGTGGGCGCTCAACGCCGATGAAGCGTGGCCCAATCATTGGCTTGTCGCCGATAACAATGCGTCCGATGGGGTTCTGTGCTTGCCGGTTTGGATCACGGACTCTGCGGCTCGCCTGCTGATATATACCGCGCAGCATCAGCGCTTCAGCGCTTCAGCTTTGATTGACGTGCTACATTACCAACACCAGCAGTCCCACTGAGTGACTGAGTCAGTGAGTCACAGCCTGGCCGATTCACTGCTGCCTGCAGGTATCAGCAAGCACCTATGACATAGCCCATTGCCGGAGATTGACAGCCAGACTCTGCTACGTAGCCAAGGCGTACACCCGGTGCGCAATGCTGCCTCGTACTCGAATCCTCGTTCAAAGCCTGCTGCATCCGAGTCCCCTGTAGCATTGACAATCATACAAGTGCTTCATCCTACTCCTGGCAGTTTGAGAGGACTTACACAGTGTAACAGCGTGGATTCGTGAATGCGCCTCAGCGACTCGGACTCGGAGCTGACCGTACGCCTCAAGTTGTACGAAAGTTTGCTACCAGCATGAGTTCAATCTCCGATTACGAAGTCAAACTCAGCAGAGTGAAACGCTACCGCTATCATATTGCCAGTACTATGTAGTAGAAAGTATGCTTGGAGTGTGTCGTTGAATGTCATTCTGACGTTGTGGAGTTGTGTCGACATTGCAGTCAAGTCAACCGAGTCTACCCGAACGAGCTTACTAATTGTATGATCCAGCACGAGTTTGATCGGGCACCGACACACACAACGTCTTTCTTTTCGCAGACAAGGGTCCGGCGCATGTCTTGATCAGTCCTGTGAACTTTCTCTTCACTAACGAGACCGTATTCACCCCTCAGGCCTCAAACATGCCTCCTACTCTCAAGCAACGATTGGCTGCTCTTTCCCTCGCTCCATCCTCCCCTACTTCCCCCCTAAGCGCCGCGAACCTCAAGAAGCCCTTTCAACACCCTTGGAAACGTGGACTACAGGATCCGACCGCAGCCGAACCGGATGCGCGCGACAGACTCCAAGACGTCATGGCCAAGGTCATATTCCAGGCAGGTGTCGACTATGAGTAAGTGGTCGTGCTTGTCCGAGTGTCGTAATGTCGTCCTCTTATCAACATGCTCCTAGGACAAGACCCATGTGAGTGACAAGACCATGGTCAGGTTCAATTTCCTGATCATGCTGTAGGGTAATCATTAGTGCTTCAGCACTTCCTGACCCTCATCAAGTGTCGTATGATATCTTCCTGTCGTGCGTTATCTCGTTGTTGGAACGGAACAAATGCCGATGATGAATCCTTTAGTCGCATTCTGTCATACCTTGACCTTTATGGTGCGTTCCTCGACGAATTCTGCAGCTACATGCTCATTTCTCTCAGTGGAGGCCGATTATACCGTGGTATTCTTTGCTGCTGGGGGCAGATATGCACCCAGCTGGAATTGGATGTGGAAAGCTTACCGTAGTCTTAGTCGGAAATACCGCAAGAACTTGAAACGTTTGGTGAGTTTCTATACGGCTCTTTCTTACTTCGTCGTTAACCGTACGTCAAAGTATATCGTACACTCGTCCTTCTTTTCAAAGAGTACGCACTTCCTTGTCTTCCTCCTGTAGTGGAACTAATCCATTTTTAGTGCTGTTCTCCTTGGCCGGCGCCATCATAAGGTTCGTATTCTATTCTTGTAGACGTGAAACATCTATTCAGCTTGTTACAAGCCCCAAGTTCTTCCGCAAGATAATGTACATTGACACCTTGTCGGACCTTGCACATCATGTTCCACTAACACAGATTGACATTGCGCCAGCAGTGTATCAGTATGTTTTCGTTTTCTACTCCTTTCTGGTCTTATGAGGGTATCAGAGAAAATTTGAAACACGAAACACAAATCAATATGCCTATACCGATTCGCGCCAGTGTATTCGGAGTACCCCTCGAAGAACTAATGGGATGGGATGGCGAAAAAGGTGGGATTCCACGAGTTGTTAAGGATTCGATCCAATACCTTCGGGAGAGCGGTGCGTTTGAATTTATTAGTTATACGCCAAGTACTTACTCCTCTCTACAGGGATGAAGGAAGAGGGACTATTCAGACGATCTCCAAACTCTGCCTTGCTCAAACAGGTACAGCAAGCATATGACAGAGGCCAGGTTGTTTCTCTGGAGACATTTGACGACCCCTTTCTCGCCGCTGTTCTAATCAAGAAATATCTGCGCGATCTCCCTACTCCTCCTTTCCCTGAGTCACTCTATCCTGTTATTCGACAGTGTCCTGGGATTTCAAACGATCTATCCGACATGGCTGCCGTCACATACATCCGAGATACCCTCTTTCCGCAGTTGAGGCCTTGTGTGTACATCCTCCTGAGCCACGTCCTACGTGAGAGCAATGATTTTACCTTTGTGGATTCTGCTCATGGTGTCGATTTAGACCTCCTACACCAAGTATCGTTGCACTCCTCGAGCAACCGCATGGATGCACATAATCTTGCTATCGTCATTTGTCCCAACCTCGTCAATAGCTTGAATCCCATGCGAGACGTTATGATATGTGCAGTTCCAGGAGGACCCTCATTCACCAGCAGCCCACCATCACTATTGAATTCCATGACTTCGGCAACTACGCTTTCCAATTCGTCAGATTCCTCTGAAGGGAACACCACCCTGGGTGTTGTCATCAAGCTCTGCATTCAGCGATATTACGAGATATTTGATGAAATCAAGGATCGCTCTGAACCTGTATCGTCCTCAAGATTCCTTTCGCGATCACCTTCCCCTCTGTCCTCTTCCGGCTCTTCGGCATCGGCATCAAAGTCGCACCGACCACTCTCGCTGGCGGTCGATGACGAAGACAGTATCGACGATGCTATGTTGGTCATGCCGATTGGCCCTGCAGGTAATGCTGGGCCTTCATGGCATTCCAGCACCACAGAAGGTAGAACGTCGCACACCATAGTGACTGCCTCGAGTATTGAAAATGCAAGCAACCCCATATTTCCGTATCAACCACGCCAGCGCAAGTCGCCTATTACCGCAGTTGGGATACGATCTGTCACCAACAACCAAAATGGTACCACTATACATTTCGCGACTCGAAGTCGCGCGCGGTCTACGTTGAGCATTGAAAAGGTCGGGAATGGACTGGGAGGCGGTCGAGGTTCAATATCAATCGGGCGAGGGACGCTAAGGAAAGCTTCTGGATCCGGGGTGGAGGCAATGGGGATTACTGCGGGCGGCTTCTTTACACCGCCCATGCCTTCCCCTCCATTGCCACCTTCAGCGGGGTCATCGGAGTCTGTTCAAAGCTAGTGGACGCGACCCCCGGGGTTTTAGCTGCGCGATCTCTACCGGAGTATTTATTATGATGTCGTTGGTGCAGTGTTGTGCTAGGATCTTGCTTGTATAATTTAGTTTGGATAATTTTCATTCTTCTCTTTGTTGGTCCGTCCTTCAAACTGCGTGCAGATTACTAGTAACCCTGCCTTTTGATCATGAGGTGCTTCGGGCGGATCACGGACACGACTTCCTAATGCAAGTGTACTGGTTTTCGCAGGGTTTTCGTAACCAGATCTGCACACCGCTACACTTTGGCGGAGTGAATGCACTTGGAACGTGTTTGTGCTCCAGATGCGTTCGCTCTTGGAACTGCGTCTGGCACTACACACCACAGCAAGCCGAGCAATGCAAATCGACCTCGGCCAGTAGGCTGCGAGTCGCTGTCGATTCGCATTGCTTTGAGGCTCGAGCGTTCAATTATACAGCCTCGAGCCTCGTGGCGTCCACCCCATGCTCCAGACTGCCGTGTGCATAAATTCCTCGCTTCACGTTCCTCCTACGTGCACCACCCAAGGGTCCAGCTCCACGACTTAGCCGGTATCCCAGCAATCATCGATTTCTCTCGTGTACTCTAACCCTTGCCCACTAAAACGCATCCAATGAGCGACAAAGATGGAGCACCGCAAACTTCCCACCAAGCGCCACTACAGACGATACTGCCGTCTACCATCCGAAGACCGAACGGCGTTGGTGCGACTCGGAGGTGAGTCCTGTTGTGGGCGTTCGGCCAAGGTTACAAGGGTTGCTCACGACTCCAACAGCTCGGCCGCGAGCACCCTCAAGGGTGTGCCAAACAGGAATCCGTCGTCTAATGTGGACCCCGAGTCGTACGTCGGTGTCGTTCTCTGAGACTGAGCATGTTGACGAGATGGGCGCAGTCTGCCAGATGGTTGGATGAGGGTCAAGCATCCTGATTCGGGTGTCTATTATGTCAACGAGGACAAGGTGCGTCGCGCTAGTACATTCGTTTGGGTGCTGTCCCGCGCTCACGTGGCACCCCTGCATGGCTAGGGTGTCTCGACGGTGTGCAACGTCCTCGATGCCAGAACATATGCGTTAATCTCGCAGGGCGTCGAGACCCTCCATGCGAGCCAAGCGTTGAAAGAACTGCTCGATGAGCAAGAGGTCGACGTTGTCGTGGACGTGCGACAGAACAAGGCGTGCTATTATTGCGTATCGAGCGTGGAGCGGCGCGTGTTTTGGCTTCAGGACATTGGACACGAGGAAGTGCAGGTGTCGTGTACTTCCAACAAGTGCACCAAATCTACGGGGTCCAAGGTGCATTGTACGTGAACGCTGGCTTGGTCGGTTGTCGTCGTCGCTGACAGTCTCTCCCTAGGTATCGAGGCACAGTACTGGTAGGCTTACCCGCTAGGGAACGTTTGAACGATGATCGGATAATGGATTGCGTGGCTTCTAGGAAGCATTGCGAGCTATTCCCGACGGCCTTTACAGTGACCACGGATGTCACTGGTGAATTGAAAGACAATTTACTTCAGGCTGCAGCAGGTAGGCGAACTGCGTAGCGTTTCCGCTCTCTAGCTGACGTGACTGTCTGTACAGATAGGCTTTTAGTCAAATTCTCGACTTCGCCATATGACAAGGAAGCCCTAGAGTCCATGCTGAACGTGGTCAAAGAAATTGAAGGTGAGGGCTGTCCGGGTTGTGGCTACGCCAGCGCTTACTGGTTGTGCGTAGCAGACGCCCGGGAAGGAAGTGGTCATGCCGCTTGGATCATTGGTACGTAATACTATGTATGATCCAACATCCTACAATTCCCCTCTGACAAGGGACATCTATCAGCAAGATTCATGGCTCTCTACAGTGAGCCGATCGCGTGATTTTATTGCTGTCATTGACATTCTTAATGTTCAACGCACCCAGATGATGGGGTCTTACAGAGTTCGTATGGCCAAGAGGACGATTATTTCGATATCGAGGATACAGGACCAGCGATTGGCCCATACAAGCGTCCTATCCTCTTGACCATCCTCGCACCGGTGTTCCTGAAGTCTCCCGATATCTTCGCAGTAGAGCTGCACTCATTCCATGAGAACTTTACCCTCGAACGCTGGAGAAGCTTCGTCAACAAAGTTGACTCGAGTATCCGCGACTCCAACTTGTTGGTATGTCGTGTCCTTGATTTCGTTTCTGTACTTGCTCACGCGCGGATTTGTTTGTTTAAGGCAACCGTGCTCCTAAGCACGAATGTAGGGCTCCTCACCTGGAGCGACGGTGGCAGGACAGGCGGCGTTAACAATCCAACGGTTGTGCAAATCGTAGCGTATATCTCAATCATTTGCACCGTAGGGAGCATCATCATCGGTCTCGCTATCTTCAAGCAATATCGTGCCAAGCGCGCCGACACCCCATTACGAGCGGTAACTCCTTACAATCACGGACGTGCTACCAGCCTGACTCCTTTCACAGGTCGTGGTGCTAAGGCGTATTCTAAGAGAGCCATTCGGTCTAGAGAGGCTCGCCATCATATGTAGTCTTCCATATGTGCTACTGATGTGGGGGTACGTCACACCTCCTGTCGAGACCCGACTGTAGTGCTGAACGATGCGAGAACAGTTTGTTCGCGTTCCTGTTCGCGTTTGGCATCCTCTTTTACCAGAACACGGGCACTCACGTGCGCGTCCCCGTCTCCGTGGCGCTCTTTTTCGTCTGCCTCTGCTTGTTCTTTTGCTTGTACACCGCCGGACCGCCCGATAGGGAGGGCCAAAAGCCCCCAAAATTATCACGCGTAGAGCAGGATGCCAAGGTCTGAAAATGTGGGTGCGGAGCTGGCTTCGTCTCTGGGCTTCATTACCCATTTCCGTTTTGATTGACCTTATTCTTCCTCTGGATGCTTCTGTTTTACTCTATTGGCATGACTATTAATGTATGCGTTTTGATCATGAATGGATTACAGGTGTCGTCCTGTCTGATCGTTTGGTCCTGGTAGGCGGACGTCCACCCTACACTGGCAAGAATGAGATCACACGTGAGGTTGCTGCATGTCTATCTTTCCACGCTATGCTTCCTATTCGCCAATCGGGGATGGAGATTGATCATATTGGCCTAGCCATCCTTCCAAGATGGCCCGCTGACAAGGCTCGAAAATATGTCAATGAGGACGTGCTGTGGACTTGATCAAATGTACTGTTTCATTCCGGGTGGGCGTCGCGGTTTATCATCTTGCATGCCATCTCTGGCTGGATCGCTGCCTCCTAATCTGTATGGACCCAAGACCTTTATCTCACAGGCCAATCAGCAGATGTTCTCCTCAATTGTATCACGACAAAGCCGCATGGCGTACACCGGATCTGAAGTGTCAAAACGTGGAATTGACAATAGTAATCCGCGATTTCGACGCAATCTGGAATACTCTGCATGCAACTAAAGAGTATGGTTGAGCGAGATTCTCGTCAATAACGGACCTTGCAGATTCAGGCCGCTCGTGAAAATATTCGTGTGGTCCATGAAGGTATCCTCGCCAATTTCACTTTGGAGGAACATGTAACTGACAAAGACGATCAGATCTCGAACGCTGCAGTCTGCCAACGAATTTGTGATACGGGCCGATCAATGTACGGGCCGGGGCGGCAGCTCATAAAGTATCTGCCAATTTTGACCCGAGAAGCCGAATCAATGTTTTCAACTATGAACACTTTGTACAATGCCCATAGCCCACCTCCGATCACCACGGGCAACAATTTTATCAGTGAAGAACTCTCCCAGCATTTCATTTAGCTGTGCAATCAACCTGAAATCATCCTCTCGGGCCCGGTCGAAAGATTCCGGCATGTCGGAAAGCGGACAAACGGTTTGCATCGCGATCTAATTGGGATAAACGGCTTTCGGCCGAAGGCAAACAGAAAACTAGGGGTAAACTCACCATGATCGCGTCGACGACACCATTAACCCCGTCACCGCCCGATGCAGCGCACTCCGCGCCCACGACACGAGCGCCACCCCCTTCGAGGACGCCTTTCCGGACCGCCTCCTTACCAATGCCGACGAGACCACGAATCGCACCTTCCCGGGTTCCAAGTGGTTTTGGCGTTCCTCTTGGCTCTGCACCTGACGCCCTTTGTGCAATAGCGAGTGATTCGAAACCGTTTACAATCACTGAAGTGGAAGTAGGTGTCGGGTTGGAACCACTCCCACCCAAGAGCGCGACCAAAAGGGTCTTCATGATGCGTGGCGAGAGTGAGGGATACGTGGTCGAATGTTGTGTCAGTAGTCGGCCAAGCGTTTGAGCAGCCGCGGTGCGAAGGTGGGTCGCATGGGTTTGCGGTAGATTGGAATGTAGGAGCGTAGACAAAATAGCAGGCAGGATTTGATGCAGCTTTGGGGGATGGTCAGCATATATATGATCGAGGAATTTTGAGGAGAGAAAGACATCATGTACGCACATACGGTTCGATGAATAAGGTTGTGTTCTCAAGGATTGCACCCACGACGTCGAGCAATACCTCAAGCGTCTTGCCTTCCGCCTCGCCTTCTGTTCCGTCTCTCAGTGCGTTGATAACACCTTCTCCAACCCATCGCACCAAGTACGGCAAGAGGGCCTGCAGACCTGCATCTGCATGAAGACTAGCGAGGGCAGCTGTACGTTTAGCAGTATCTGAGGCAGACGATGAAGGCGGAAGTAGCGACGAAGTGAGTCGGGTGTAATACAGTTGAAGTTCTTTTGAAAGAACCTGCTTGACGAGCTGGTTTTGTTGATTTTGTTGGGTTGCCTGGGGTAGTTGTCTTCCCTGTGTAGACACGGCAGCACCAGGTGGTGGTTTGGCTTCGGCTCCTGCGGGCGTAGGCTCTTCTCGTGGAACAGCTGGTGGATTTTCTGGTACTAGAGGTTGCACTCCCTCCACGGCAAGCCAATGCGCGGTCCAGTTGACGCCTCTCGGAACGGTGATCTTTTCTTCCCTCAAGACTTTATCGAAATCGATCTCTTCGTCCTCAACAAAGTAGACGGCACCAGCAGAGGCAAGATGCGGGAACGGAAGTGCGCGTCGAAATGTGGAAGGAGCGTGTGGAGTGTGGCCATATAGAGGTTCGATGTTCAAAGTTCGCAAAGCAAGGTCAATATCGCCAGTGGTGAGTACCGTTCTGCGTGCGTGTCGCATATAACGTGCAGCTTCCTGGTGCAGCGTCAGTAACGCTCGTCAGGCATGCTAATTTGGAACGCACCTCGATGACCTGGTGTATTCTATACTCGACGTCACCCGCGAGGGCGGACGCGACCGTGTCTGGAAGATTCGTGATGCCCAGTGACTCGGCGACATCCTATGAACCGTCTCAATAACAGTTTCGCTGAGAGATGTATCGCGCGTACTTTGATGGAGTCTGCTTTGTAGACGCCTGCGTGGTGCGTCTGTGTCAACTTGGCTTTGGGACCTGGCTTGGACATCTCAGCGATATCTGGCGCCGAAGTGGCTGTTGACGTTGTTTGTACTTCGTTTACCCTTTCTAACTTACACTTCAATTTCTACCACGACTCGGATAGCGGACGCACGCCAACTCAAGGAAGATCTCAGACTCTAGCGGCACAGAAAATAGATGAAACGGGTATAATCTACTTTTACAACACTTATGCACATTGCACATATCCTGCAATCAAAAATATTAAATGGTACCATATGCTAATCGCCACATAGATTCCGTCACTGGAGGAACCTGACATGAGGACCCTAACCCCATGTCATATGGCCGTTGCCCATAGAATGGAGGTGTGCTGTGTGGGGTTGTATTTTCGTAAGCTCGACGTGCCAGTAGGGGAACTAGCTCCGCGGCCATTGAGCGTGAGTGTTCCACGCCATATTTTTGGGTTGACCGTGCATCGCCAGCATTTCCTGCAGATAATGGCCATTACGAACATGCAGTGTTTACAAAAAGAAGAATACCAACGAGAAGTCACTCCACAACTTGAAAGGACCTCTGCGTCTGATCCATGCGTGTTAGGCATTGCTGATAGTTGGAAAACGAGCTTTTGGTTCTCGTCGGCGAGATTTCTCAGCTTTTTTGCGGCTGTTATTCGGTTCTCAGCTGAGATATCTACATAGAAACACTGCTGACGGACCCGTCATAAGCAGTTGATGCCGCGTGGCATCTCTGCCTAATGGAGTATCGAATGGATCGACGAGGAGCAATGCATCACGCAGCTCAGAGAAACCGACCATTTCTTTGGACCGATATTCTCGTTGAGACTGCATCTTGTTCTTTCTGGCTGGCGAGGGCTCTGGAGTGTAGCGTTGGGGTGACGATGACCGCATAGCTGAACGGATGGGGTGAGTCATGGAACTATTCGGCGTCACGTTGTCGTATTATATGCCTCGAGGAACAGACCACTGCCATGCTGCAATCACAGTGCTGTGTCGACGGTCCGGACCGCCGGAGTAAACCTTTGGTACCGAGTTTTTGATGACGTCTTGGGGCAAACCTGGATTTACTTTTTGCTGTCGAAGACTCGAGTTAGTACTTCCGTGTGAGTGTTAAAATATCTTTCACCACAGCCACTTTTTACCAGGTACACTTCGCCGGCTAACTGGGCTTTCTGTTACCCGGGCGCGTTTAAGGATACCGAGTCCCAGGCAGTTGATGCACTTTTCGTTAGTGCCCGATTTGGCATTGTCTTGGGACCATTGACAGTGGTGCTACTACGAGGTGGGGAGTGAAATCTTTGACAAACTGAAATGGCATATAGACGTGGGTGTATCAGACATGTGTAGTGTCAACTGCCTAGCTAGCTAGGGGGCCCCCGCTTCTCGGCAGGCTTCCAGGAACGAGTGCTTAGTTCCGCCCTTCTTGCTGATAAGGATAGAAGCACTGAGTGTGGGTCATGCAACTTGATTCTGGGGCAACAATCCCGTGACACCCTAATAATGCCATCCGGTTGGCACCATCACCGTCCCGTTCATACATTCCGGCGGTTGAGATTAAACCTAATGCTGTGTTCCATTTCTGGTATCTCTCACACATTATTTCCTCCGGACGCTCATTTTGGCATTGAATACAAGAGTCACTACATATGCAGCTCGGAAGCAAATCCACGTACGGTGTCCGGCAAGTCTGAATCAGGCCGTCGGTGTTATTGCTGCCGTGACTGCACACATTGACATACATTGCAGTCAACCTCAACACATTGTCCGGTTTATCCTCCCGGATTCAGGAAAGTCGGTGACCGTCAAAGACAGGGATTTGGGATGAACGTTCTCGGAATGTGGAGTGGTCAATCGCACTGACGACTACGGTATATCCGAGGATCGATCGCGATATAAGAACAAGGCGAGTAGTACTAGTTTTGCCCGGCTTCAGCACAGACCGCAACATGCAACTGGTAAGGAAGAGGCTGAAGAGAATCACAACTATTGACGCTTCTTTGTAACAGCTTCAGGCCGCACGTAACAGCGTTAGCTCTCTTCTTGAGCAATGCAACGTATATGCCGCAACCGCCGGAAATCATATCCCCCACCGTCCAGATGCCCAATGTCTATCGCTTCAACGACCGCTCACTTGATCGCCACAGCAACGCTCAGCTTTGTCGCTGCCAACGTACTACAGTATGAGACGAAAACGATGAGGGTATTTTCTTCAAATCACACTGGCGAATATGTCACTAACAACGATGAACAGATCTCGAGCGCTGCACAACGATACCCCGTTTACTAGCGAACATTTTCCGGAGTCGTGGAAGTTTATTCGTTCACGGTGTTCCCCTGGGAGGTTCCATTGAACGACTACATTCAAGGGATCCCAGACATGACGTTGTTCATTCACAGCATCAAGTGCATGCCTTGTCGTTTTTCACATTATACGATATTCATAGCCGTTCTCAGCGACGTACTGTCCTTCACAAGGAAGAGTTCGTCAGGGAAACGACCAACCAACTAATCAAAACTGGAGATATATGCTGAACTGACGCAAGCCACATCGACCTCTACAAGGCGATCGTGAAGATTTTGGAAGACTCCAGAAGCTTGTGAAGCGTTCAACTGCTACACGGTATGTTACTTCCATACCTCGAGAACGAGATACCGATTTTGAGGATTTGAACCTTTAGCGCCATATCTGATACCCATTGGAATCAGAAAGTTTGTGATGCATAAAACTCAGGTTCCCTTTGTTGCACAGTTCTGCGAATAAGTGCCTCCAAGACTGCACGCGAATGCAGGTACACGATCAACTGAAGGGCGCGATATTTAAATGTAAATGTGCGTACCGTAACGTATGTTTGGAAGAATTCCTCGAATCGGAAGCTGAGCGCTGAGCTTCCAGAAAACGAGCGGGTCCCGGGAAGAGCGGTGTCCCGTATTATTACCACCGCACGCCGTATGATGGGAAGCTCAGAACGGCAGCCACTCATTTAAATGCTTGGCCACACTGACTCCTATATTGATGTACTGATTACCCAAAACAGGTGCCACCACTCAATAGAAATAGACGACCATCTTGCGCAAGCCGAGAATCAGGGTCGTTTGCCCATGAGCACTTCACGACCCAAAAGTACCTCAGCTTGGCTTCCAAGCAACGAGCCTGAGAGTACATTCTAAGAGTAACGTACCTTGCAGGCGGCATCCCCCCCTAATTTTCGGATCTAACTCGCCACCACGCGATCCATGATGATGGTTTCCTTCGAAAGAAAGACACACAAAGCTTGCACAGCTCGATCTCTAATCTTGGGCTATAGAACTTCAGGTCACATTTACCGGAACGGCTGATGTCGACGATCGATGAAATCGTCCAGCGTGAAGGAACTTCCCGGGTCCTGTGGCGCGCTACGCAGTATCATCGTTGGATAGCAGGTAGCGAACTATGGCGCTCGTACGATTTGAAAGCCGCTCTCCTATCGAACAGCTTGAGACTCTCCGAGTCCTCATCGCAGCTCGTCTAACATTGGTTAGTTACTTTGCTCCAAGCTGGTTGCTTAGGTCCTGGTAGGACCATGGACTGAGTTACGTACCATGGCAGTGGCTCGGTCAAACCAGTGCTCAAGTGCCAAGTTTGGTTGTATCGAATGCGGAGCCACTGCAGTAGCCATCCGTGGGACTAGTGGTGACATGATAATCTCGGAGAAGCGCCGAAAACATAACGAGCCAACTGCGATAGCGATGCCAACATACTCCGTATCCGCCATCGAACCACCCATCTCCCCATCTCAGCTCGCTGCATACAAAACGCTCCGACTCACCTCGCTCCAAATGGACCCGCAAGCCTTTGGGTCTAATTATGCACGCGAAGTGGCTTTCTCGGAAGAGGTCTGGCGAGAGCGGTTGGAGTCGCCTTTTAAACGCACGATAGTTGCTTCCGTGTCGGATACTACCTCGCATGGTACTGAGCCAAGCGATGTCGACGACAAGGGGCCGGGCGAGTGGATAGGAACGGCCAGTATAGTGGGACCTTCAGGCCTGATACCCTCCACCCTGGCCCCATTCAAAGAGGCGGGTGTGGGTAGCAACTGGGAGATGTATGCTCTGTATGGGATGTGGGTACATCCTGCGCATAGGGGTAAAGGTATTGGATCCCAGCTAGTAAAGGCATGTTTGGAATGGGCGAGGACGAATGTCGATGTCAAATTCTTGAAGAACCGGCCCGGGATTGAGAATGGTGGAAATGTTGAGAAAGTGGTGGTATTGCTGGTATGCATCGACAACCTCGCTGGGCGTGCATTGTATTCCAGAGTAGGATTCACTGATCTGGAAGAAGTTCCAGAAAGAGATGGAGAAAAGTGGATGTTGGCCAGAGTGTAGTTCGACTGCTATATGCATAATTTGAGTAAAAACAACGCATCATGCATTGACCACGGGTGGCCCATTATACAATAGTATGACGGAAGAGCAGTAGTATGACTGATTACAATGGACAAGGGGAATCGGGGGAGGATGCAAGCAGGGATTGACGCAACGCATGTCACACATACTCTCGTCACCCAAAATTGGCATTCGTAGCTCAGATGGCTGCGGCACAAACAATCTTGACCTCATCCCACCACATTCCATCCAACCTGACGACCAAAGGTGAAGGAGTAAGTTCGCCAACAGGAAGCTATGGAAATTGTCCTCCGGTGGCGCCCTGGTTGGAGAACCAGACAGTACACGAACGATAGTGGCGCATGGTGCAACTTGAACGTACACGGAGCCAACAACCTGCGATTGGCTTCCGTCGAAAGTGGACCATTGTGGGATGAACAAGAGCGCCGCCGCCTCCCACCTGGACAGGCTGAGCGGTAGGCAGGCGCTTGACCCGAACACGCTCTGAGGGAGAGATGTGAATGATCCGAGGCCTTGCCAGATGGACGTCGCAGTGACAAAGGAAAGCCACCTTACTTACTCATCACGCATGTCACGCTGACCCATACATGTCACGCTGCGAGACTCTCTATCGGTGGGACTGTCTCCCACCGATATACAGTATGAGATAGAGTATATTCACTGAGCGCTGAGCAGCTGAGGCGGGCAGATTTATCTGACGAACGGTTCGAGCATATTATTGATAGGGATTCGGACAGTACGTGGGTGGTGCACCTCCCCAAGACGATCGACGATGAAAGATCATTGATAAAGCCTACTCTCCGAGTCAAACTTGAATTACTGGTATACAACGTTTTTATGGTCCGTCTCCTATTTTCTTTCCACCCACGTCCATTACAAACCAGGCACACAGCGTCAACCGATATGAGACGTCTCTGCGCGCAACGCGCTGAGCAAGTTTGACACAACGATCACAAACGGTACGCAGAGAAGCTAGACGGGTTCAGCAAAGAGGAGCATCGCAAGCTCGAGAAGCTCGAGGGGTTATCCAAGATTTTACACGACATCGTGCCGTTGGACGACGGCAAGGTGATTGAGATGCCGATGCGGACGGCGCATGGTCGGAAACGGTACGTGCGCGAGGGGAATAAAACAGAATGGGTTGCTGATGCATGTGTGTGACAGGCGCTCGGACTGTGTGATGACGGAGATGGCAAGCAGCATGCTGTAATATATAGTGTCGGATTGGGGAGAGACAAGGGCAAAGGGAAACAGACCAAGTGCGTGTTGCCATTGTCGATGGCCTGTATGTGGGGTGGCATTGCTAGACGACGACGGGTGTCGGGATCGGACAAGGAAGAAGACGTGGAGGAAGAGGATGAAGGACGGGCGACGTCTGCGCCAATGAGTCTTCCAGAGCACGCTGCGTACGTGTTTCTCTTGGTATTTTGGTGGGAGGGACTGATTGAGTAGGTCGGCCAAGAAGGCAGCTCCTACACAAAAGATTGAGGACGACGGGTACGATGAAGAGGAGGAAGTGACGCCTGCGCCTCGGGCAGTCGGGTGGCGGGTTCGTGATTGAAAAGTCGTCAGAAGATCATGTCGAGTGAGACTGCCGCTTGAATTGGAACAGGTCATTGTACTCAAGGGCTACCTTCTTGAATTTGAGGGGTATAACAATTATTGGCTAGAGCAGACACGGTATGAAACACAAAGTTGGTTGACAGTAGCAATACATTACAAGATCGTCTGATGAATGGTTCATGCATCCTTGTCGACTGTTGTGAGGTGTTTTGCAAGTCTCAGCAGCATATCTTCAGCACGGGTGTTACGCAGAAAGGTCCGTCCATCACCCTTGCTATGAAGTCAACTTATTCAGTATGAGTCGTGGATGGTAACTACATCGCTCACCTAGCACCGCCGTAAATGATGCGCCACACCCAACCATATGGTTTGGTCCACCCGAAGACTTGTGCCCAGTTCTTCCGCCACCCAAGATCATACAACCTGACGGAATGATGAGCATCCTTCACCAGACGTCTTTGGCTGTACGATAACTCGTGCTCCAAGGGAGGGCACGAGAGGCCCAGTGACAAGGGAAGTGGGGGTAAATGTCGAAGGAGCAGAAAGGGTGTGATATTTTCAAGTGTTGTTTGATTCGTGCTGTCCAGGCGTAAAATTGCGTGTCCACAAAGGTTAGTGGGCACTTACGAAATGAGGTATATGTGGTATATTGTGAAGGAGCCAACGACAACGGCAAAAATTAAACCAGCGGCAGCCAGCAAAAGTTCATGAATAGGTGTGGTGTCATCCTCGTTGACAGTCAGTCAATGGCGAACCTTGGCTATGCTTGCTCACCAGTACCAAGGTTGGATTGTGGAGCGACCACCAAAATGTTCGTGCAGAGACAATACAAATGTAGGTTGAGAGCAAGGCGACACAAGATATGAAGTGGAAAAATGCGGGATATGTTCTATGGCCCTAGAAATACGGTGAGATTGAGTCAGATGCACGTGGCTCTCTCCTGACCACACATTTGCTTCCCAGCCAGGGACAATGATGATCTGGTTGATCAGGCATCAGGACTGGTAACAGCACAGGCAGAATACTTACCGAGTTTCAACACACAACGTCCGCACATAGTGCAATGGTGTGTACGTTCTGGCTTCGGTGCCCAACATGTACGACACCATTTGAGGGGGCTGAACTCGTCGAAGTCCGGGGTAGCCATGAGAGCCTCGTGCAATCCAAGGTCATCTCGGGAGGTATCTTCGCTTCCATGTTCTGAAACGCCTTTGGGGAGGGTGACTGGTCCCGGGTCACGAGCCACGCAAATAATGAGCGAACAGAATGCAAGGAATGTGAGGCTGTACGAAACAAGCAAATGAAGGAGAAAACTCGAGGGAGAATGCAGTGTGCGAAGAAAATGATTGACGAGAATGAGTAGCCAAGACGGGTGGAAAGCTACCATCAACACGATCAACACTACCAAAACGAGTTGCATGGAGAATCGTTCGGCGATGATAAAGAACCAGCACTTACTACAGAGAGGGAGGTAGTGAAACCATCTTTTCGGTGGTTCGTCTGGATCCTCGTCGAAGCCCTGGAGGTCTGGCCTGGTTGGTGAGGAGAAGTCCAAGGAGAGTAGGGACATTATCGGATGTTGTAGCGACGTCTAGCACGCTAAATCAGCGTGGTGTCGAGCAGCTGGAACAGACTCGAGTGGTGCCGACTTCAAAGCGCGTGTGACATTCGCGGACCCCACGACAACCTGGCCTGGAGCCACTCCCCGGTTGGACATTCGGCAGCCACTAATACAGCCAGTACATCGTCTCGTATTTTTATCTCGAGCATGCGAGGCCTCATGGCTCGTATCCGACCTCTTCTCCCGAAACCTTGCGGTCACGGGGGACTGCTTCTGATCCCCGAAGCATCCATCACTGTGCATCTGCGGTCCGTTATCCCTATCAAATCTCCATCGTTCGAAGAGCTGCTCAAGCTTCCTGGTCCCATGATTGATCTCTCTGAGCTTACAGTCACACACAGACCCATGCATCCAGTCACTCTGAAATTTTACCTGATCGCACTACACGCCTCCTTAGCTGCCAGTATGCTATGGGGACTCGATACTGGTAAGTTTCGAAGCTCTCCGGCTGCCAGGTTTCTTGACAACTTGAACGCACATCGAAAGGTTCCATCGGTCCTCTGACGCAAATGGTGCAATTCAGCAACTCTATTGGGCATATTTCATCTGGGCAGCTTGGAACTTATGTTGCGTGCATCCTTCTCTCAGCCTCGATCTCTTCTTTGTGTAGTGGTCATGTCGCCGACGTTTCTCGCAAGTATGGCATCTTCACTGGTGGCCTCATAGTCTCCGTGGGAACCGTTGTATCTGCCT
>QFES01000667.1:0-13983 GCA_003316375.1 Tylopilus plumbeoviolaceoides
CATCCCCATTCATGGTGGATGAGTGAGGAAGAAGATCCATCTTGCGCTTCTTGGTTGTTTTTGCCTTCGTGGCTCCCTGCCCTTGCTCGTCCCCTAGTTGACGCCTTTGCTCCATGAACGTTGTTTCCAACATTGCGAGACCGACACCCAGTATAACGCCTTGCAGGTTCGAGCAGTGGAACAAGCTGACGTCGATGGATGCACTTGGACGGCCAGCCCCAGGATTGATTGTTTCACCACATGCAAAACAGAATTCGATGTTGCAATTCGGGCATGGCTGCTTCACGATGTGACGCAGATGCTCGACGTAGGTCGAGAATTCAGGCTATGGGTCAAGTAAGCATTTCGATAAAAGATATATCATACAACCAGGACTCACAAAAATCGGGAAGAAATCGCTTCTCTTTCGATCAATATCGTATCCACAAACCTGAGAACAGGGGCATTTGCTGCTGCTCAGGAAGTCATAGAGAGCAAAGAGAAATGACTGCTCATTGCCCTCGGGACAACCCCTCATCCAGTCACCTTGCATCATAAGCTTGACTGGTTCCTTAGATCCTAGCAGGGTGGCATATTCGGGTTCCTCTTCCACTTCGATGACTTCCTCGCGGCGATCCTTGGAGAAAAAGATGCCTGTGGTTGTGTTGGCAGCCAGATCACGCAGTGAAGGATCAATACTTGCCTGCGTACGGGTCAACCTCCCCTGTGTTGCGCCTTGCTTCGTAATCGGAGTCATAGTCAATGTAATCAACTGGGGAGCAGCTGATGAGCGAGCTAACCAAAGGTCAGGAGGGACCTACCGTCGTCGTCTTCGTCGTCTTCGTCGTTATCCTGCATGTCGAGGTCCTCGTCCTCGTCCCCATCCATATGCTCTGGGGTCTGAAATCGGTTAATGGAGAATATCGAGCCAGAAAGCGAGGCGCATACAGAAGCACAGGGGGTTTGAGAAGGGCTCATTGGACCTGTTGGACTAACTGGTGCCATGCGTACGTCGTCGTTGCCGTCTGTCACGCACGCGAATTCGCCGTCGAAAATGCGTTCTGCCGCCTGCATGACATCTTTGTACTTGCGCAAGGCCGCGCGCGCTTGTGGCACGGTTGCACCCTATTGTCGACAGGGAATCGGGTTCGAAAAAATGCGCGCAACGACGCTGGCGAGAACGTACCATCTCTACGAGCTGCTGTACTTCTTTATCCATTGTGAGGTACTTGCTGTGAGTGACAGACGGTTGAGTTGGTCGAGGACAATGTGCGCTATTACGCGAACTTGTCTCATGTCACATGTGACTGTCACATATTTTTTTGAGGAAAAATAATAGTTTAAATTAAGACGTAATCTCACAAGACCCAGAAGAAATTAGAACTTGTGCCAGAGAAGAACTCGTAAAACTAGGACGAGCAGTAAAGAAACGACCGAATCATTGCCAGAGACGGATCTGAACAGTAGGTATCCATCAAGAAAGAGTCAGTGAGCAACGCATACAGGTTAATGGTACACAACGCCCGCTTGTCGGGCCAGCCATACGAAGTGGTTTGTCGCTGACAGAAATTGAAAGAGAAGCAGGTGATCAACTCTTCGGAAGGGGAGGGCGGCGCTCGCGGTCATCGCGATCGTACCCAAGTGGATACGAAGACAGATCACTCATGAGTGCCAGAGTATCCAGGCTGGCGCGCCGACGCTCCTGGGGAGCAGAAGGCGGTGTAACTGTTTCCGTGCCTCCATGGTCTATTTGGAAAGGGAAATTTCCGAGTCCGGACGATGCTGTGGATAATTGAGAGCCGGTTGACATGCCCAAGATACGGCGGTCTGGAGGATCCAGAGAAGGCAATGAGGCCTCGACGTCTGTAGTTCTAACCCCAGGTGACGTGGGAAGAGGGGGAACGGATCCCACGGCAGCTAGTGGGGTCTGCACCTGAGTCGCAGATGTGCTTTGTTGGGCAAGTGGGGAACGAGGTGGAGAGCGAACAGGACGAGAAGCTATCGGAGACGGTGGGACGAAAGGGAATGATTCAAGAATGGAGTCTGCACGGGTAGATGCAGTGGAGACCATGGATGTTCCTGACATGCGTTTGGATTTATCCAGACCCTGAGCTCGAGCTTGAGCTTGGGCGTAAGCTAAGGCACGTTGTTGCTGCTCCTGGAGAGTGCCAGAAGCGGCAGAAGAAGGTATGGAAGTGCTCGGTGCCGACTTTGTATCGGAACGTGCACTTGGCAAGGCAGTATTGACTCTCGTGGCATCGACATCATACCCCGCAGATCGCAGCTGTATGGACGCTGCAGGTTTGCCTGAATCTACTTCAGGTCGCGAGTCAAAAGAGGTAACCAAATCTTGCGCAGCAGGCGCTTGATGATCTCCGAACGGATCACTGCGAGGAGAGAGTTCATGTTCCTCATCAGCCTCGCTGACAATGTCCGCAGGTCCAAAGGAAGTGGCAGCCAGGGGTGAACGGATGGAGGGACGGGATGCAACGGAAGGGGGCTTCAAGCTATCTGCGGAAAGATGCGAAGCCGGCGTCATAGTGCCCGGTGTATGAATGACCTCTGCCCTGACTTTGCCAACGACCTGTCGGACGGCACCCTGAGTGTGAGTCACAATCATGGGAGCCTCGTTCAGGAAGTCGCTGGAGTAACTGGCGTTCGATCCATATGAAGCCCTGGACACACCTGAACGCTGAGATTGGGCGTAATTGGGAGAGGGCTTGGGCAGAGCGTCGAGCGAACCATGAGGGCTGTCTAATACGAGATCCGTAGGACGAGCTGGGCGCACGGGAGAGTTGGGAGGGAAGGTGCCAGATTCAGAGTGTGGAGAGGGTGGTTGAACATAACCGGGTGATACCAGGGCAATTGGAATAACGTTGGTTGCATACGTGGTCGTCGATGTCGTCTGGATGGAGTGTCCATCATCAAATGGATTGCCTGTTGTGGATTGCTTGCCGGAGGCGCGACTTGCGGAGGAGCTATGAGAAGATTGAGAGCGAGGATCAAGATCAATGACACTATCTCCCGTGGAAGCATACACCCGAACGGTGTTCGTCGGGGTGGTTGGCGAGGGCGGTGTCGTCAGAGTCGGTTGAGTTTTTTCTATCGGATCGGGGCGATTAAGGACCGCTTCGGCTGGAGCAGGGAGGTCTGGTTTGGGTTCTGCAGCAGCCTCACGAGCTTGACGCGCACGTTGGCGACGGCGGTAAAAGAAGAAGGCGAGTAGGGCGCCTATGAGAACGAGCAAGACAGCAACGATTGCGCCGGCAAGGGCACCAGTACTAACGCCGCCTCCGTTGCTGCTGCTGCTGCTCGAAGGGGTTGGCTGACAAGTGAACGTCGGGCACGCGTAACATGTCCTGGACGGGAGGTTAAGTCTGAGAGGGGGCAAGGCTTATATGACTGACTGGGTGATCTGAATGCAGTCCTCGGCCGCAGAACAGTTGCAGACGGGTGGGGGGGAAGGGCAGGAGACGCAATCCCTTGGTAAAAGATCCAAGTGCATGGAAAGACAAGGAGGGAGAGAAAGGAGTGTGTGTTTTTCAGAGAGGAGGTCGGTTGGCTGAGATGTAGTTAAAGCTCAACCAGGGACTCTCCAAGTGGCGTCGCTATGGAAGGGGATGAGAACTGATTGCAGCTTTCCCACAGTGAGATACCTTCCCCGACATCCCCGTTTGACCTCTATCACGACAGACAGGTCCGACGTACGGCGACTCGCCAGATATGATGGCCACGTCAACCGTATTCAAGTTCTGGCTCTCAAAAAAATCCGAGAGAAAATACGCCGCGTAGCGCCGGTATTGCGTCAGCTTGTTTCTGAATCTTGCCTACAGTCACTTGTACCCTCGTTTCAAGTACTCACATCCAGTTTCATCTTTCACCTTGAACTCTGTCTTGTATTGTACTCGATCAGCCACCTCAGGGGCGTAAACTCTCGTGCAGATCACGCCGCTGTGTGAACGTTCACGCCCGCGAGACGCTGCCTGGCCGCCGCAGCCCTCGTGCCGTTTAAGTCTACAACCAGGCTGTGCTTGATACCATGGCTATCGCGATACACAATCTGACTTTCCATCATGGTAGCACAGACAACCCTCCCTCGCTGTTCAATATCTCCCTCCAACTCCCATCAGGTTCCAGAACAATCGTTGTCGGCGCAAACGGAGGTGCGTGTTTCATCGCACTGTCGCGAGAGAGACCGCAACACCCACTGATGACGAACCCTATAGCGGGAAAATCCACCCTGCTTCAAATCCTCGCAGGGAAGCGACTCGTTAAAAACGCACACGTCCGCATAAGGGACAGGGATGTGTTCCGGGACTCACCCCCCGGCATTGCATTCCTTGGCACAGAATGGTCCGTCCCTGCTCAGTCGAGCTGCTACTCATCGGTCCTACTTGACTTGTTAGGGCAATGAATCCCGTGGTTCGCGGTGACATCGTAGTATCCACATTCTTAGATTCCGTTGGAGGTTATAGACATAAAGAACGCAGGGACAAACTGCTCGATATCCTGGACATAGACTTGGACTGGCACATGCACACAATATCCGACGGAGAACGCCGCCGTGTCCAGCTGTGCATGGGACTCATGGCACCCTATGAAGTTCTGTTATTAGACGAAGTCGGTTCGTTTCCGCTTCCTATTCCCAGAACTCATCCTGCGCCAATCACTAGGTTACGGTTGACTTGGATGTCTTGGTTCGCAACGAGTTGCTCACATTCCTTCGGGACGATAGCATCGCACGCGGAGCAACCATCCTTTGTATGCGGTCAATTATCTTTCGCGTGCTGCATTTCACGTTTCCCAAGATGCAACCCACATTTACGATGGACTGACTGGTAGCTTGTCTCCGACGCACCTTGCACACATGCGCCTTGGTTCTTTCCTGACGGAACCTACTCCCTGGTCATTCAATAACACAACCCTGTATGAAACTGCCTTGCAGTGGCTCAAGGAAGATCGCGACCACCGTCGTGAGCTCGAGAAACACGGCTGCAAGCCCCGAGGAGCTCGACCAAATGTCAGTAGTGATCTTTTCCATTACATCATACCCGCTGACGAATGGTTTTCAGGATGTTCCAACGGATTCCGAGAGTTTCTACAAGAAGTGAGTGTCTCATGTGCCGCTGCAATATCCTGGACGTTGATGCTCGCCGCACTAGGTACGACTACACGCAGTAGATCACGACTTTATGGCCACCATAGCCTTGCTGCCTCTTGAGTTTTGATCCAGACCAGCTCTTGCATTCAACTGCTTAACTGCTGCAATATGTACTATCTCACGCATAGATGTGGAATCCATCTTGTTCAACCACGCCTGCTGGGTGTAGGCACAATGGCTTACCAAGGCCCCGTAACTAGTACCGTCTGTGATACTGGGTAAGTCGGCTTGCAGAGACTGAGAGTTCAAATCAGGCCTCCGAGTCAAGCAAGTTTCAAGGCTAATAAAGCTGGCAGGAAGAAAAAGGTAGCAGAGTGTAAGCGCACTGGTTTACCTAGCTCTCATAACTAGTACATACAAGCGACGATGCTTATTGGACTACGATGACGTCCAGTAGGACCAACTTATACGAGCAACCAATACTCGGCCTCATGGTGGGCTCGGTGTATAATCAATTGTTTGCACAAGCCATTGAGTAGCGTAGTGTATAAGTACGGCGTCCTAGCCTACTATTCAGCGTTTCTGCTTTCTGCTGTAACAGCTATGGGTGGTCAGGTCGTTTACACTGGGTTTTCCTTAACGTTGCTTGCCAATCGATCTTTTTCTTTCCCCACCGAGTTTATGTGCGATTGCATCAGAGGCGCAGGCGTACCCTATCTCAAACCAGACACATAAGAATGTTCCTTGAGCTGCAGAACAAGAGTGCGAGTTATCATTGCGAGCCACGCCAACAAACATTTGTGGACAGCGAGACATGATTTGGAATATGAACATTTCAGTCAGAAAATGCTTCCTTTTCGTCGTCCCAACCGAAGATATCTGGAGCAATCCCGAGCTGACGAAGCATAGTACCCAAGGTGCTGCAACCCACGTCGTCGTCCTCTTCAGGAGCCAGTCGTTCCGTAGCGCCAGTTGCCTCCGAGGGATCGAGGTCGCCAGATTCTTCTTCGACATCTCCGCGTTTGGTATCCCAACCCCAAGGCGTGTTCGCATTGTTGGTGCTCTCCCAGCCATGCGATTTGCGCCGCATGAATGTCGACTTCCCTGCAAAGTCGCCAGTATCCTTGACAGAGTGCCAGACGTCATAGGCAACTTCTCTGCCTGCTTCAACCCATTTTCCCGCAAGCCTGACAAGAACTTCTTCTTCGTTGTTCTCCTTCACTTTGATGGCGCGTTTGAGAAGCTGTAACTTGCGCTCAAGTACCTGGATCGCTGGAGTGAGGCGTACTGTGCGTGATTCAGCTGGAGTAACCCCGTGAGCGAGTGGCGATTTGAACTGAGTAACGGATCTCGGTGCCCTGTGCGGTGGATGGACGGTAGATCCCCTTTGATTAATCCTGTCATGTCTCGTTTCAAGCGTGGCGCTCGTGGTCGACTCAATCTTCCTCCCTACCGTGTCCTGGACTGGTCGGTCTCCGTCGATGGAAAGCTTCAACGGTGGACGAAACGGAGTAGCCAACTTTTTGAATTGGTGACGTTGTGAAGCTACGGTTGCGCGCTTCGGAGTGGGGGGTAGATAAAGGTGGAGATCCAGGTTCTATACGATCATGAAACACCCTTCTCCACAGGAAGAACAACGCTTACCGGACGTTTGATTGGTTGTGACGATTCACGAGGCTACGCAAAGAATGTTAGCGGGTGATGGGGTAAAATATTCTTACTTGACCATACATCAGCGGCCCGCTTCCTGGAAAGCTCGGAAAAATCTTCAATATCCGAGAGAGGGACCGTCGGTGAACAGTACGTATCGTTCTCTGATGCGGCTTCTGCACTGTCATGGTTATGAACGCCCTCGGATTCTGATTGACAATCATCCTGAACGACCGGTATTATTTGGTCGTCAGGACGAAAACTTGCGCAATCTAATGTTTCAACAGCTTCAACAGCCAGAACCTGCGACAGAAACGTGGTTCAACAGTGCTGTACCCAGGAAAATAAATTACCCGAACCATTTTTGAGGGCTCGACATCTCCGACTGAGGATTGGGACGATGCATAAGGAGAAGATGAGAACAGCTGCGGTGGACTAGAGCTAGGAGGCAGGGAAGAGGGAATCTCTTCAATGAAGCAGTCGATGTCCTCCTGAGGATTTTCCTCATCTGTCAAAAGAGCAGAACCAGCAGTCCCTGTGGCATCTAGGACAGGATCGCCTGTGTCCGCTTCCTTTTCGTCACGTGGAGGTGTTGCGGGGGAGACCATCTTTGGATGAAACACTGGTGGCTCCTGAGGGTCCATCATCATTGGGGCATCATCATCATTAGTATTTATGAGTGGTGTGGACCCGCTTGCGGGATCAACTGCACGCTCTGAGCCAGACTATACGGGAGGTGAGTGATCGAGAACGAGAAATTCAGGCGTCTAGCCTTACAACTTCGGGAACCGACGGAAGGATGCCCTTATCAAGATTACTTTGGGGGTGGGTGCAACAGAGTCGTTGATCTGTCCTTTCCGTCCGGACGTCTGAAAGCTCATGATCGGACTGCGTATATGCGGGTAAGATATGGCAGTGATGGATACATGTAAGCCTAAGAAGACGATTGTACCTTGGGGAGATTCGGATGTCTCGGGCCCTGTCCCTGGGCTGCGGCGTCACTGTCATCTGTGGCATGTACCTGCATATATGCGCGTCAGCGATCATGTCTAAGGAAGCTCCCAACGGTCCTCGCCTTTGGAGAGAGTGTGGTGAAGCTGTCTGGGACCAAATCTTCATTCGGTGTGATGTTACCAGGCTTATGCTCTGAGTCGGGATCGACAACAATGCTTTCGACCAATGAGTTTTGGTCGGTACCGCTCCGCATTGAATGGACATCGATATGAGTAGCCATGGCACAAAAGGGGATTGGGACTTGGGTAACAACGTTTAGTGGCGTTCTTCGGGATGTTGGGGTCGAGGAGGTAAGTAGACAAGGCACAGTTCGAACGTTGCAGGACCTAGAGTCACGTGGCTGTCGTAGAACACCAGCTCTGCATCACACAGGTCGTGCTGCACTAGAACTAGCGGATTGTTGTCGAGCTCCGAAAGTTGACATGGAATTGGATTCAATAGTGTAATGTTAATCGTCCCCCTCAAGGAGAGAATATTTGCCCTTCAGATTTGAACCGAAACTTGTTCTGAGTTGTTCAATGTTCGAGGAATTATACATCGTAAGACTCCGAAAGGAATGGAGGACACGGAGATTATCTATCTTCTTTGCAACTACAACGTTGTCATTTACGAACAGTACGGACTCGAGGGTCACCTTTTTCGCTCCGCTTGCGAAGCTTCTCCTGTCGCTTGCTGAGCGTACTTTTTTCGTTGGTGGATTCCTCTGTGGACTTGTCCGATGACCGACCAATCATGGGGCCGATAAAGTTACACCAGAGTTTATATACGGCGTACGATGGGATCTTGGCTTCGTCAGTGTTCTGCACGGAAGAAATGAGGTGCAAAACATACCACGAGGTAGAAATACCAAAACCAGTCACCGAACACGCCGCTTCCTATTTGACAGGCCCCTACACCATGCGATGAGTCAGAGCAGTGGCATGTACACCCTGAGCCTACAAGTGACATATAAAATGTCAAAACACCATTCTGTGATGCCAGGTTGGTTGAGGTCTTCGCCAGACGAGATAATTGCTCCCGTTGTCGGGTCGCGTCGAGATGTCCCGATGCTTTCCAAGTACCGAGACAAAAACAGCGCAGGAAGATATGTCACGACATATATAGCCAGAGAACCCTTTGACGGGGGTAGAGAACTTCGCCTGAACAATAGGCGAAGCAAAATTGATAGTATAGTCGGGAGGAACATCCCGAAACGAAGGATTCTGATAGCTTGTTCATTCTGTCCAGCTGCGATAGTTGTCAATTTCCTGTCCGTGGTAAGAGACGAGGATGAGATTACCTATACGTTTTGCTGCACCTTGAGCCATCTGGGCACGATGTAAACGTGTGGTTAGCGGGGCGGCAACAGCTTTCGGACGAACGTGGGAAATGTACGGAAAAAGTCGTTTGCTTCGGACTGGCTGAATCAGTGAATGCACTGACAATCATATTTTATCACTCTTTCATGACTGTCGACACATGTTCATTGTACTAAATGCACAATTCAAAACCAGGCGGTACAAGTAGCATAAACACCTTACTTAACCCTCATTGTCGCAGTGAGGCTCCTGGCTATGGTTCGGCTAACATGGATTCAACGTATCGCTTGAACTTGCAATGGAGAAAAGGAGAAGTGGTCAACAAACCTTCTCCAGATGAAACGTCAACAATAATCAGTTGATCCCACCTCCTATCGTCTTGCCATGTGATCATCTGGTCTTCCCTGAGGCAAGCGCTTGGTCGAGCGGCCGGATGGGTTTTCCGCTACGTTCGAGTGTTTTAAACTCGTCGTCGATGGCATCCAGCCAGACCACTGCCACTTCTCTGTAACATGGTCAAGTTCGGAGCGCGGAGTGCCCAGAGACAACGATCCGTGCCGTGTGTGACCAACTCTGTTGAATAATATTTATTTCATCTTAGCATCGAACACACGTGCGAGCCCATGAACGTGCATCCACCTCACCTTTGGGTCGCATCTGATCAAGCGTCCACCTGATCTTGTACCTTGCTACCGGAAAATCGTCCTTGTAAAACTCCCGCACGAACATGCGCACGGGCACATGGACCTGCCCATCGCCTAGGATTTCTCCTATCAGCTTTTTCGCCTCTTCAACATTCGCACCATCGGATAGTGTCGGATACCTCGTCACAAGCCATTCCGCGATCTGGAGCGGGTAGTGCCACAGAACATTCTGGAAAACGTCGCGTGGTCCGTGAACGGGGTGTGCGATCGAGTAGAGATATTCAGCGAGATTCCCAATAATGATGCTCGTCACACCCCTTTCACGAAGTTTACGTGCAAGGTTGCTAGAACGCTGCGCCAGGTCATTGGGTTGGGAGTCAGGTGCCGTCAAGGCATTCTCGGTAGGTCCCATTCTCGACCCCGACTTTGTCAGTCTCGATTAATACATTGACGCGGTGGCGATGGGTCACGGAGGCTCGTAAGAGTCGAGGGTGATGCGGGGTCGAGGACGAGGGCGCGACAGAGCGCTTCGTTTGGGGCCGGTGCTCTGTCGCGGTCTTTGGGGTCGTGCTTTCCGTAGAAGAGTGTCCATGAATGAGGTTTAAGCCGGTGGTCTAGTCAATAGGGACGTATAGCATCGCATTGGACTGAAGGAGAGCAGATTTAATGGGTGAATTATGACCATCCGGAAGGTGGGATATATGGTTGAGAATCTGGTGAACGGCGTGTGCGCCTTCGACAGCGTGAGGTGCCCCGTCTCCATAACATTACCGCTCTCCTTACTCACCACTCGATTTTCCACAGAGCTGTGTATTTGTCAGGTCGCCTGCTCAGCATCCATGAGCCTTGTATTGAACTACAGACAAATGACGATTACCTCCAAACCCTTCAATGTTTTTCAGGACCATTTCAATGCGAGCCATTGATCCTTTACTTAAGTTTCTGTCGATTTTGGGCTCATCACACGCAAGGAAACCAAACACCGAAAGACGGTATCCAACGTTAACCAAGACCTCTGAGCATTGAGCGACATATTGCGGTTGAAAGATGGGTCCATGGGGAGAGCCCCAGTGGAGGAAACTGTGGAATGTAAACTCGTTGACTGCATTGAATCCTGGCATCAGTAAAGCAGCGTACCCTCCGGGGACTGGAGTCTCGCGTGAACGACAACGCGGATCCAATGTTCACAAAGATGCTGTGAATAATTTTTTGTCAGGTTCGATCGAGAATCGTTGATTTACGGATCTTCTGAGAGTTCCCCGAGACCGTGCCTGTCGATTGGGGGGAGTCCCTATGTAGACACAATTCAATGCGGTTTACGTGCACGTTCGAAAGAAGTTAGATTTAAATACGTACCTGCGCCCATTCCATGATTGCCAGACTGATAACAATCTATGTGTGCAATGAATCACCTTTTCAGTATCGATCTGATAGAGGTACACGCGGATTTAGTCGCGTAGACGTAATCCTTATCCTAGCGGCAACCTTCGGGCAGCGGTTGTGGGGAACTTCTATGACTAAGTGAGTGTTCACTCGCTCCAGCCGTGTGTACACCACGTACCAAGGAGTACGGCAGCTCCGTTGCTTGGGCGGCCACCCCTAATCGGCCCATATTGAGCCTCGACGACGCGCACACCCTGCTGCAAATCCTGTGGTATGTGGGGAATGGACCTCATATCCGTTCGAGATTAATGTTGGGATACGCCATACCGCAGCTTCTTGCACTCCATCATATCTCCATTTGTCTGCCTGTGATCACGGATTCAGTTTGAAAGGCATGAGAACCCGATCACGGGAGTGACCAGCACCTGAATGCATCACGGAGGTAGTTCAGCCTCACTACCGTGTCATCTCAGTCGCGGGAGCATCAGCTCCACTAGAAGACCAGCGTGGAGCGTATGGGTACTTCCGGGTGTCTTTTGGCTTGGTGTAACAGGAATGAGCATGCCACGGACTTGTTCAGGATCAAATAGTTCCGGCCGCACATGAACATGGCATGTGCCGATGTATCCTGCATGAAGCTCAAGTGCTCACCCCCGAATATGAGACCATTATATGGGTCGCGCGGAGGGTCCATCCGTGAATAGTTCATGGGCATTCGGTGGGATCTAGTAGGATACACGGCGGCGTCGGCGTTCGCATGAATCTAAATGTGTGAGGAATGCCAGGAGAACTAGCAGGGACTTACTACCAATAGCCCGCGTGATTATCCAGGCTGTCGACTTGTATGCCCATGATACATGACGAGTCAGACGACGTTCGTGCGCAAGTTCACGGAGCGACTTCAAACTACTACTAGGTATGCGTGCCACAAGACCGTGACCGTGCAATTTCCGATCGAACCATCAACATCAAGCAACGCTACAACTAGCCACGGCTCTCTATGGGCGAGAAGGAAGAATCCCAGGGACCCCTCGAGTTGGGTCAGCAAGCACTTCATGCCAACAAGGAGCACTTGGATGCTCTGAAAATATATGTCCAGAAACTCGAGGGTGAGCTGGAACAACTAGACAAATTGGTCGTACGTCTATTGTCTTTCTTCGGGGTCTTTCTTAGCGAACGCGTGCCACAGGAGGCTGTCGACTCCGTAGACGAGTCCGACCTGGATGTAGGCAGAACCGTCATCATTCCTGGTTCCGTCAAAGCAACAGCGCCGATTGCACCCAAAGAACTACTCTCGCCCGTGCGTGAAACTCTTTGACTTCCATCTTCTGCACAGGTGATAAGTCGACTCTTTCAGGAATCCCCTTTCCATGAAAATGCTCTGAAACGCAGCTGTTATCAGAGCGTCAGTGAAGTGCATCCGAGTACGTTTCATTTTCTAACGACAGGCTGTGTCCGAGCCCAACATGTCTTGCAGTGAAGCTGAATGAACTGGAAGTCCTCTCGGAGGCTGTACGAGCCGAGAGCCATCGGAAACATGCGTTGGATGTTCAAAAAAGGTGCGTCCATTGGTCTAGAATACGTTTGTTACTCATGTCTTCGATGGCAGGGGTCTTGATACATTTCCCGATATTGATGCCGCTACCCTCGGACGTGATGCGGAGGGTCTTGACTGGGACCGAATTGCCGAAAAGGTAACATTTGATCCTTATATCGCTGTGGGTTACTCAATGCTTATAGGTATCGACTGTCTCGACGACCACACGTACAGCGAAAGAATGTGAGATACGATGGCTTGGAGAACATCATCCCGAATTCGACCACGAACCATGGAGCAATGAAGAGGTGACGAAGGTCAAGTCCCTTGCGGCCGAGTTCACAGATGGTCAACCCGACTGGGTGGATATCGCCAAGAGGCTAGGGGTGAGGCGTAAATTTTCTTGGGTTCCCTAATCTGAGAAGTGGATCTAGAAGAGATGCACACCGCTAGACTGCATGCGATATGCGATTCCACGGAAGGTGCACCTGTGGACAAAGGACGGTGATGAACGTCTGATCCAAGCGATCCGTAGGTATGGGCATAATAACTGGCATCTCGGTTTGTTCCATCGTTCTCTTACGTGTCTATTACTGAAAGTGGCCGGTTACAGTTGCATGCTATGTTTCGGAAGACGCGACACCTTCGCAATGTAGTAACAGATTTGAAAAGGCTCTAGACCAGTCTATCAAACACACGGCATGGTCCCCAGAAGAAGATGCCCGTCTCCACGCTGCTGTTGCCGCCCACGGCTCCTCATGGGTGGACGTTGCTAACAACATACCCGGTCGACACAACGATCAATGCCGAGACCGCTGGACCGAACAAGCGAATCCAAGCATAAATAAAAGTCAATGGTCAGAAGAGGAGGACAGGCTCTTACTCCATTATGTGCGTGAACACGAGAACCCGTCCTGGAAAGATATTTCTAAGCGTCTCCACACTGGGAGGACGGGGGCAATGGTAACGTGACCTTCATTTGCAGTATTGTGACCGTTGAAGCATGACGTGCCCAGTGTCGTAACCGGTATACAGTTCTGCAAAAGGGTGCGGACGCTGGTCCGGCCATATCCTCAGTCACTCAAGCCCCATTCGCATCGTCGCCCAGTTCCAAGCCATTGCACTCAAACACTTTCCGCTTCAAACCCAATATGAGCTCATGTCCAGCCACACCCACTCCGCCGCCCACAGAAAATCCGAGCCAATATGTATTCCTTGAGCCGGTGGTGAGCGCAAATCCCGAATACCGCAAATATCAGAAGCCGCAGCCTTCGCAACCTTCAACGACACTCGGCGTTCTATCCTCGAACGCTACGACTATGCCACCAACGAAGAAGAGGAAAACGCGGTCGCGAATTCCAACAACCAAAACACCGG
>QFES01000669.1:0-15178 GCA_003316375.1 Tylopilus plumbeoviolaceoides
GTCGGCGCGCTAAATATGGTCAGGGTGAAATGAGCGGTGGGCCAAGAAGTACCCCTTACACATGCACATCCGTGCCAGACACGATATGTGGCTCGATGCTTTCCCATGTCAAATGGTGACCTAGGGACCCGACACGTCATATGACTATCAATTAGTTCCGACGCCGCCCCCATCTTATCTGAAATACCCACCGTTCTCAGGGAAGATGGGGATGCTGTTTGCTTGAGAGTGGAACGCAGCACCACCGGCCTCCATCCTAATGCGTCGTGAGTGCACGAGAGGGTATGGAACGACCTCCTACGCTCACCGATAGATATGAGAACGGGCATCGGCGATGACCGAGTGAGGGGGTTGCTGGAGGTGTGTTCGCAGCGCGACCTGGTTGGACATCGTTCCGGAGGGGAAGAAGAGACCAGCTTCCTTTCCAGTGATCTTGGCGATGTGTGCCTCGAGGGCAGCGGTGGATTCATCAAAGTAGACATCATCACCAAGCGAGGCGCGAAGTGCATACTCGTTCATTTGCTTCGTTGGGACTAGTAATGACTCAGATTCGGATCATGCTCGTTCCAACGACATAGCATGCACTATCTACCTGTGACCGTGTCCGCTGTCGCCGGTGGGGAACATTATTCAGCGACTTCGGTAGGGATGTGATTCGGGACTTACAGAGGAAGGTTCTTGATATCTCTTCAAGCTTGACTGCATTGCCTGCATCCTGGTTCTTGGTGAGGATGTCGCATTTGACCTCGTCAAAGAACTGGGCGAGTTTGGGGTCAGTCAGGGACGGCATGGGACAAAACTGAACTGTGCCAGTGCCATTCATGGCAGACGAATTTATATGCCATGGGCTGGGAACGTCATATGTTTTCCGAGTCATCTCTCTAGCGGAACTTCGGCTACATGTCCGAGTCCAAGGCATCTCCGATAACGGGCATCTACAACGTTGTCGATCACTCATCGGAGACACTCGTACGTTACCCGTGGAGAACATGCAAAGGTCATCCGTGTAAACGAGCGAATCAGTGAACATGAGTGCAACATCTACGGCAGAAAACAGAAAATAGAGTCCATGCTTCCCACAATTCGCGAAAATATCCTTGCAGGTAGCACCGACCAACATAAGATATGAGAGGACAACCATCGACGATCACTTCGCTGCTCCGCTTCCCTCTTCCCACTAATCACGCGTCAGGCGTGAGATGGTGAAAACACCGATAATAACGACAGCAAGGGCACCTATACTTGCAGGGAGTAACAGGTCTTTGGGAATGCCCAGAACGAGCTCCTGTTGCGGTGGCACGTAGGTTTGGGGAGGTGAAGCCGCAACCGGTGGCTCTGGAGAAGGCTCTGGCTTGACCTCCTCCCTTGGGGGCATCACGGCCTCGGCAGCTTTGGGATCGTTCTTCTCGGCACCTGCTTCTTCCCAGTTCTTACCACCCTGGATAAACAATACAACACGATCCGAGCCCGCAGTGCGTGCAATCCTGACAGCATCGGCGATATCGTTATCGCTGGTGATCAGCACGGTATCACCATCAGCGTCCGTGTACGACAATGAAAAGTTTGTCGAGTCTGGCTTCTGGTCTGGTTCACCGTCGTAGGAAGCAAAGAAGGGGTCACTACTAAGCTTTCCGGAGACAATCTCGCGGAGCGTCTCAATACTGTCATGCCGGGCTTGGAAACGATGCGTCCGGCCACTTGGAGTGCGGAACTTGAAGACGTAGGTACCATCATCGACAGGCACGGCCGAGGTTGCACCAGTAATGCTAGGGATGTTGCGTGAATCTTTCTTGCGCGGGTACGCGTCAAGAACAGACTCGTGATCATCGTCAACGACAGAGGCGGAATCGTTGGGGTGGACTTCCGAGTAGGGCGATTGTTGAATGCGAGCGAGGTTGTGTGCCGAGATAGAGTGACCATCCGTAGGCGCATGCGAGCCCGATATGACGGATTCAGCATCGTCGTGACCGCCGATGGAATCGAAGAAACGACCCCACATTGGACCACCCTCTGTGTCAGCATGTTCGCCGGCAGCTTCGGCGCTCATTGCATTCATCTACGGCGAGTCAACAAGGCGGCATGTTAGACAAAATATGACAAACCTGTTCGAGAGTGGCATAGGTGAGTTTGAGTACGTCGACGATGGCTACTAGCCGTCCGTCGGCTTCTACAACAGGAAGATTGAGGTAGTGACCATCTGCAGATAAATGCGTCAATAGAAATTGGTTCAGGTCTGGTCGGACGCACTGTGCATTTTCTTCAGTGCGTCGTGCACGGTCGTAGTAGGGGGTGCAGTGTCAGGATGAGGGGTCATGACGCGAATGACGCTGCAAATTCCAGCATCCAAGCCAGCAGCGATTACCCGGAGAACTATATCCTTGCTTGTGAAGATGCCGGCGATTTTAGGGTGTACACTGTCCGACCCAGGTGTATTTTCCATGACACAAACGGCTGTCACTCTACGCTCTTTCATCAGCTTTGCCACCTCACGAACGGTAGTTTTCGGTGTCACCGTCGCTGGCTGCGTGCGCGAGTCCATCACGGTGGTCAGATCGGGCAGAGCAGTCTTTTCACGGAGAGCGTCGACATATGCGAGCATGGCGGCAGCTTGAGGATTGGAAGCCATGTTGGGGCCGAGCTCTGACTGAACGCCGGCGAGAGCATTATAAAGCTTTTCGGATGCGGAAGAACTGCGTTCGACCTTGTTGAGGGCTTCGTGGAATACTTTGGTAATATCAAGCAAACCGACGACGTTGCCCTCCTCGTTACACACGGGCTAGGAAAATACCAAGATGAGATAGAGAAGATGGAGGGGGTGATCACTGACCAAGTGACGGAAATGCCTTTGGACCATGAGCTGGAGAGCCTCTGTTGCACTGGTCGTATCGCGGGTGACCATGGGACCACGGGTCATGATTTGGCTGACGGGTGTCGAGTGAGGATCAAGACCCTCTGCAGTGACTCTGTATGCGAGGTCCTTGGCGGTGAATATGCCGCTGAGACCTTCGTCATCATCGACGACGAGGACACAATCAGTGCGTTTGGCAGCGCATAGCTGGCTAGCCTCTGCGACGGTGATATTTTCCGGAACGGTGAGGGCGGGGCTTGGTTTGAGGGCCGCGACGGTTCCCTTGGCCACTGGGGGCTTGGCGGAACGTTTGCTGCGCCCGGACTGGAACGTGGTCGATACGGTACGCTTTCGGGCGAGTTCAGACTCGATTTTTTTGCGGATTGCCTGTACATGGAATTAGCCAGGAGCGAGACGCGAGAAGATGCGAACCTCGTCGCGCTTTGACTGCTTCTTTCTGGTGTCGGAGAGGGAAGGAGCGGTGGAGAGGACGGAAGGGGACATGGTGGGAGATGCGGGGCGGTCGAAATGCCTGCTGTGAGCGGGGGAGTGAGTTGGTACGGGTATGCGGGACATGATGGAGAAAGAGAAACGTCCGACCTTGCACGTCGTCGTCGGCCCGTCCAACAATTCCACGAAACAGAACCAAGATATTCCCTCCAATATTTGCATGTATATCCTTGTTTGTCAAAAACAAGAAAATAAAAAATAAACTTGGCGGAATCTATCACAGCATAGTACTAGTACCAAGCCCGACAACGTTCGCAGACAGCCCTCCTCTACTCCCTCCTCTGTTCAAGCGCGTTTCCCGCCCACTTGACCGTGAACTCCTTCACCTTGCCCCACACAGTCCCCACGACCGGCGGAATAACGGGGTTCGCCAGTGCAGTGGTAATTTGTTTGTCCGCATACGAGACCGCTTCGCGCGTAAATGCAGACTGGTAGAATCGCTGGCGCAGAAAGTGTGCATACAGCACCGGCGCAAGCAACGAGTTCCGGAAGAGAACGGCACCAATCGCAACGCGCAGGAAAATGACTAGCTCCCCAAACGCCACAATGCGCATCGCGGGGTCATAGTTGGCTGATGCGCAGTCAGTAATCAGTCATAGCCAGGTCATATGCCCCACGTACATTTCACCCAGAGCTGTAAGCGCTTAGCAAGAGGATGCGGCTGAGGAGGGCCACCGGCCGTCGCGGGTGGTCCCGGTGGAAGGTACTGAGCCATCAACGTCGTGCGCGTAAACGTCAGTGCGTGGAAGAGCGAAAACACAAAGTACGGCATTAGCGCCACTATGAACATGACAACTCAGTGACAATACTCTCTCAGCCTGGTGCACATAAAACCTACAGGCAACTGGCTTGGAACTCCACCAAAAGAGTGCCATCATAAAGTATTGGACATTCTATGCATCCATGTTAGCGCATATAACCCTCTCCGTTGTGCAGACTCACCTCGTCCAAAAGTGCCTTTTTCACATACGCCATGTTGGGTTGCGGAGTCTAGAACACTCGGAGGTGAAAACCAAACACGCAAACGACACGCATGCTCACCCCGAGTGATTTGCTGCGAACACGCGGATAATGTCAGTATAACGCCACGCTGTCACCACGCATGACGGGTGCTACTCACTGGCACACGATCGCATAGCTAACAAGGGCGCCCAAAAAGCTCGCTGTAAAATGTACCAGTTAGGCCCAGCTGGGGGAAACTGAGCGAGCGTGGCATACCTCTGTACCACCACGCAGAGACGGTCGTAAAAGTGATGGACGCAATAAAGTATCGCAGAGCCGCTATCAACAGTAAGAAGTGACCAGCTGCCCATAGATAGTGCTGTACGTGTAAGCCCATACAGGCACATACACAAAGTACACGTTAGTGGGTGCGCTATAAGAAGCAGGAAGGAGATATGTATCACCTGAGTCGTCGCCATGAGTGCTGCACGTAAAGGATTAGTTCAAGATAGACGAGATAGAAATTTTGGTGTGAGGGTCAGCTTAAACTGCAGTGCCGAACCTTTGCCTCCTGGTGACTTTAGGGCAGGTGTACACGCAACCCTACGTCTTTCCGACCTCCAGTCGGTAATGGTATAGTACTTATTAGCCTAATCGAAATCGGACCCGAACAAGGTCATCGACTCCACTGCTGTCCCGACGCTTTCGCCTTCTTGCGAGCCTTGCCTTTTCGATATATCTCCTTCTCTACGCCCTTCTTCCCCAACGTTTCCATCCGACGACCCTTGCTCTGTCTCCTCGCCTTGTCCCTCCCCGAATCCTCCACGATGTCCACTTCTTCACTCTCCGCGCCCTCCCCAAGAGGCATGTCCTCCCATTCCTCTTCTTCCCCCTCCTCTTCCTCGTTCCGCCGTCGTTTCTTTCCCGCACTCGATTTCCCGCTTCCCCCACCAATGTTTATGTTGACACGTGGTGGAACGGCAAACCCAAACGACTTTCCAACCTTGGTGAGATCTAGCGCATTGATATCATATATCTTTTTGAGTGAATAGGAGGCATATGCCTGAAGATAGGACCTGAACCCGTCTTTGGCAGATTGATGCAAGAAATAATTCTTTTGCAGTAGCTTTTCCAGCTAGAATTTATAGTGTCAATATATCACACCATTTGTCGATGGTATAAGGACCACATACCTGAGTTTGCACGTTGGCAACCCGGCCCGCAGGAAAAGTATATTCATTAAGCGGAACTTTTGCTTCCTTCAAATACCGCAGGAAACCCAACTCGCTCTCCAGTAGAAATAGCAAACTCTTCCCGACCTTGCCAGCTCGTGCAGTACGTCCCACGCGGTGTATGTAGTCTCTTGGATCGTCTGGCGGATCATACTGAATGATCCAATCTACGCGGGGGATATCTAGCCCGCGGGCGGCGACATCGGTACAAAGTAAGATGCCAGATTCTGCATTGATGAATTCGAAGAATGTGTTGGTGCGCTTTTGTTGCTTTTGTTTGCCCTATAACACCCATCCGTCAGCTTTAAACTCACGACATGTCACGAGAAGCGTACGTGTAGGTCGAGCACAGGGACGTCGATGTAGTTTAGCAGCTCTCCGTGATATTTCACGGAATTACAGCTAGAGAAGAAAACAACGACTTTCTTCTTGAGATTCTTTTTAAGAAAGGTGAATAGAAGAAGGAAACGCCGATCAGACGAGCACACAACGTATCCCTGTGATAACGTCGACACGGTGCTCGTTGCCTCTTCCTTGTCCACGTCAACATGCAGAGGTCCAGGGCGCAGTGATATGCGAGCAAGGTCCTGGACTTTTGTAGTCTGCGTCGCGGAGAAAAGCATGGATTGCCGACCCTCTGTCAAGAATGTCAGTTAGACCAGAGGATGGAACCGTCGATGTGCGGTACCATTTGGTAGAATTGCAATGATTTTCTTCATTTCCTCCTCGAAACCGATCTCCAATATTCGATCTGCTTCGTCGATAACAAGTGCCTTCAAGTTGCGGAAAACGAATCCTTTGGTATTCTAATGCTATCAGCACTTTGTTGTGAAGTTTATCCGTGGCTTCTACTTACTTCAAGATGATCGAGTAGTCGACCTGGTGTTGCTACGATGAGATTGACCCCCTTTACGAGCTTTTCTGCCTCTGCCCTCCGATTTGCACCCCCCATGACGATACCAAAGGTTTGCGAGTGGTACGCCATCAAGTCTTTTGCAACGCCGAAAATTTGCAACGCCAGCTCTCGTGTGGGCGACACGATGATGATGCCAGTTCCTATGCAGAGTGAAATTCCGATTAATGTACGAATCTTGTACCACGCAACATCGGGCACCCACCATTTCTTGGCTTGAACTTCATTCGATGTAGCAGTTCAACGGCAGGGATCAAGAAGGCGAGCGTTTTCCCCGAGCCAGTTCGCGCAGCACCAACGACATCTTTTCCGGCGAGCAATGGTGGTATGGCCTGGGCTTGCACCGGTGTCATAGTCTTGAAGCCCATGTCTGCGAGGGCCTTATTCGTCTGTTCTGACAGTTCAAGGGAAGAAAAAGACTCTCTGCCGGCGACATTTTCCTGAGGTACTGCTGAAGGTGCAGCGAGCGTGTCTTCCGCCATTAGGGTCGTCTTTGAAAATGAGCAGCCAGCCTGGTCCGTATGGAGCAGCACGTCGGCAACCTCCGCTCTGTGTTTGCTTCCGGCGATGGTCCACTCGAGTGAGTCCCACTTGCTCAGAGTCCGGCTGTAGCTCATTTTCCAGCTCGGTACACAAAAGTGCTTGCCTACGCTACCTCAGCGTCGCTCTCTCTGGCAGTCGGATTTTATCTGGGAGCACACTTTGGCACAAAGACTGCACCTCCCGTGCTACAAGTGCCAGAACTCAAGCCCCCAAAGGAGGAGGACAACGACGATGAAGACGAAGAATTGGCCGACGGTGACCTCTCTTCCATAAAACCGCGAGTGATGGAACCATGCAAGCTTGTAAGTCCTTGTCAGTGTTTGCGTCAGCACACCGCTTTTAATGACGGATCACATTCAGGTGTTGGTCGTGCGGACAGATCTAAAGATGACTCCGGGAAAGATCGCGGCTCAGTACGTGACTCTTCATTGCGTGCCGATGACACTCTGAGTTACCCCAGGTGTGGGTTCGTCACGCGTCTTTGTTGAGAGGTCGCTATGTGAACCCGTAACTTTCTAGCCACGCCACCTTAGCATGTTACAAGGCGCTTGTGAAAACAAATCCAAAGGTAAGTTGATCAGTGCCAGTCAGACTCTGAGACTCAAGGGGTATCATGCAGCTTGTTCAACATTGGGAACGAACAGGGTGGGTTTTGACGGCTTACCTGGTTACCCTAAAAATAATATTGAACAGGCAAGCGAAAATTGCCCTGAGAGGATCCTCCGAGGAAGAGCTACTGGAGTTGGAGGCGATCGCAAAGAGCCTTAATCTATGTGCTCGGTCAATACTTGACGCGTATGCCGTATTTTCGTGGTGGAGTCCGCCCGTTGATGGTCATCTAGTGGACGTACGCAGATCGCGGCAGGGTCACGTACAGTCCTTGGAATTGGTCCTGGTAGGTTTGCTTCCCCTGCCATCCTATTCTTGTTACCGATCAAGAGTACTACAGCACCGGTAGAGCTCGTAAACCAAATAACCGGCCACCTCAAACTGCTGTGACTACATAATACAATGTGCTTGCTGGATATACCGTCAAATACAGTTGCTTCCAAATAGGCAAGTAAATAGTGTATGTGCATAATGTTGGCAAAGTGAGTCTAGGCTGTGAGGGTCTTGTTCCCGTTTTGTTTTGTCCGGCATCGCCGTCTAACTAACCAGGCCCGAGCTGTCTCCGCTGGAAGCGTTACCACCATGCCCAGTGTTGTCTGTCGGGTAGACGTCGGTTCAAATCGACGCGCGTGTTTGATGTACACACCTGAATCCGATTCGATGAGCGCAGGATGGACGTTGTCCACTGATCCACCAGGAGTCTCGCCATCATCCCCCGAGAATCCGCTGCCTACCGGAACTTTACTGGTGTGGTTGGTTCTGACGAGACTGAACAATGCGTTTCCGCTGGACGTTCCGGAGAAAGCATTGCCCCCGTTTCCTGCGCAATTATTATTTGCTGCATCGGATACCGAGCCACCGCCTGCCTGACCGCCGCCCGATGTTGCGAAGCCCTTGCCGTTGCGTGCGGATATGTCATCGACGGGTAGGGCGTACACGACGACAATGAGTGCAGACGCGAGAACAAGAGAGTATGCAGGCAGGTGATGGGTGGATGATCCGAGTCAAGGGAGGAGTGCTTTGACGCGGCGGGAAGTTCGGCAGTGGATTTTGAGGCTTGGCGTTCTGGTCACGTGTATTGATTTCTCGGTGGTATTTGGTCATTGACATTAATCCATCAGAGAGTGTTTGACGACCACTTGCATGGCAACTACCCTCACCCTCGCTAGAACATATCAGCATTTCTACCATACTCACCCAAATCGCACGCTAGCCCTCACAGGCGGCACTCTCAACGCTTTTGGCGACATCGTCGCTCAGTTCACCCAAAATGCCGTGCGTTCGAATCTTCACTATTCTTATCGCTGACCCCTCGCGTTGCATCCAGTGTGCTCAAGACGATCAGCATCGACCAGGTTGGGACGTCGCGCGCACCCTCCGCTTCTTCTGTTTTGGTGTCGGCATAAGTATGTGCAACGCCCTCCTCGTTAGAAGTAAACCTTGAACCCGCTCCCTCCGAGGTCCCATACTGGGCAGGTGGAACCTTTTCCTCGAACGCAAGTTCCCTCTTCGCAGGCGACGCACGCACAGGATCAGCTTCGAGGCCTTGTCAAAGAGAGTTGCTGCTGATCAGCTTATCATGTGAGTGCGTTGCGATCCACTTTGTTTCCGCCGGTCTGATCACCCCCTTACCCAGGGCACCGCTGGGCGTAAGTCCTCGGATGTCCCCGCGTATGTTTCTAACCATGTTCCCTTCGCAGCTTGCAATATTTATCGGCTCCATTGGTGTCATGGAAGGCAGGACCCAGACTCAAATAAGGGACAAATACGCCGATATGTACACCACTGCTTTGCTGACCAATTGGAAAATTTGGCCATTGGCGCAGGTACTTGAACTTTTATGACACTTCGCCGCCTTGCATCTCACATGGCCGCAGTTGATAAATTTCCGATTCATGCCATTACCCTACAGAATACCATTTCAGTCCGTGGGTGGTGTCTTTTGGACGCTATACCTCTCCATTCTCAACGCCAAGTATGGTTCTTATTGATCGCCAGAAATGTCTATTTAACCCCCTTACCCAGGGAGGATGAAAAGCAAGATCGAGAGGCCGTGATGCGGTGAACATATCTCGAGTACATATATCCAAACTCCGGTTTGATCCGTTTAAAATTATTTTCTCAATCCATAGTATTATTGATACCTTCTGCTTTTCTGATGTGTAGCTTAGATGTTGTTCCTCACTCTCCCGATCACTCTCAGGGCTGTAGTTTTCCACATTTTATAGGTCGGCAGCGTTTTCCAAGCAAAACATTAATGTACGCAATACATGAACCTTTTCATCACGTTTGCCCGTACTTGGGTTTGAAGAAGGCAGGCGGAAGTTTCGACAGCACATCAACCAATGGTCGTTCCACTAGCACCAACTCTCCAGGACCCACAAAATCCAACGCAAGAATTGGTCGATAGTGGGTGACCATCCGCAAATTTCGTGCGTCGTACGCACTATTTTGAAGATCTGGACGTGGAGCAAGGGCTAGGGCACCCTGATGTTCTTGTGGGGCATGTCTTGTTTCCGACTTTCGACGCTTTCGTGGGTCTGCGTATTTTCCCAGCAACTCGAGCTTGAGTTTGCATAACCAGGAGGAACCCCAAAGGATGGCTTCCTTTTGGGGGACCGTAGTAGAGCGTGACCCAGGGTTGCGTTGCGGGACGTCCGTCATCTCGGAATCACCGTTCACCAGAGTCGATGGGGATGGAGTGGAGCCAGGCTCAAAAATGACACCTAGCACGGGATCTGGAGTATTAAACAGCTGCTTGGGTATGCGTGAATTGATGTCGTGGGCCCAAGCAGGGACCTCACTACGCTCCACGTCAAAGATGTGTATGGTGTTGTTCGGAAGGACGATCATAAGAATCTGTGGATTTTCTGGTGTAAAGACCAGCACGTTTGGTGGATGGGGCAACGAAGGCAGAGTCCTATGATACTGCAGACATACATCAGCACTACTACTTGATAGGATAAAACCTCGCACGTGCCTGAATGGAGTCAAGATTGAATATGAAAGTACGACAGCGCTCATCCGAAGTCGCAAGCCATTGCCCGTCGGGGCTCACAGCCATGCGTACAACAGATGGTGAGCTATCCGATTGAGGTAACTCGTCGTCATTGTCGTCGACATCTGCTTTACTCGTTCCGCGAACTAGCCGACCACCGGGAAGAGATTGCAGTTTTCCGTGCTGGTCGAATCGTCTCAATACAGTGGGCTCCTCGGTGCTCAAGTCAATGATGACGATGGCACAAGTCGATGCTGATGCCATAACCATCTTGCCTGAATCAGGTGTGAAGACGAAGAAACTCCCTCCAATCGAACGGGGTCCTCTTGAACTTGAAGTGCAAATGTGCCCCTCTAACACGGTGGCTAGTGAGCGGATTCGTTTTGGCTTGATCTCTTCTGTGGGCTGATGTCGTTATCAAGGGATTCAGCACTTCTCACCATTGCATAAACGTAGACTCACATTCTTGCACAGTTCGAAAAGCTTCGTTTCGTACAAGTCCGAAACAACAAGCCACCGTCCGTCGTCCGAAAGTGTGCTTGCTATGAGGTTCGTCTGCACATTGAACTCCATCTCGAGCACTTTTTCCCAGCTCACCCTGAACTCGGGGTCCGTAGAATTGTCCGTGCCATCGAAGATCGTCGCTGTACTTGGGATATTGAGCACACGCCAGATATCCACCCCAGTCTCGTGCATGCACGAGACAAGTCTTGAGCTCCTAGCAACGGAGACAGCAGCATGATATGGGATCCGCCGATAGTGCGAATCTTCGAACGTCGTTGCACCACTGGTTGCAAGTGGATTAACGACACGCGCTGCCATAGTGGATGTTGTCATGCTGGCAGGTAGACAAGGTGTCACAACCACGGACATGTCGAGGCCGCCGGATGCGAGAACTGGAGCTATGAACGGAGCCCCAGGGGCGGGTTTCCGTCTATAGCCAGGGGGAAGCGGGCTATAGGGCGGCCACATTGCCAGGGAACGTACGTCGTGCGAGTGCATCCGTCGCGAGGCCGACATAATCCACCGAGTCGCAGAGGGATTCAAAGTTGATAACGATGAACCTGGCGTAGATGAAACATATGCAAATTGAACTATCTTCTGGTCGACACCTGATGTGAAGACTGTTGTCCCGTCCGGCCCAATCGCAAGACAGAGCACATCAGCTCCGTGCGCGGTGAAACTGTGGGTTTGGGTGCATGTCATAGGATCCCAAAACTTGACGGTGCCCAGTGAATCGCCAGATACGATCGTTCCATCGCTATGAATGTGTTAGCTAGAGCGATTTGCAAGAGAGATGTAAAACGAGTGCCGCACGCAAGTACTCCGACGGTCCAAACTAGTGTCCTGTCTCCTTTTATTTTGTCGGTCCCCATGCGGTCAGTTGGCCGCCCCGTGCTGATGTCCCATTTTCGCAAGCTGCTGTCCGAGCCCCCAGTCACAAGCCACGAATCGGTCCACCCATCATCTTCGTCATCACTATCTTCTCCACTTTCCTCCTCCAGGCCAATGCGTTGGTTTGCAGAGTCACTCACTTTTGACTTTGCCTGTCGCGGTGCTGGAGGGCCCCATGCGATGCTGAGGATACGACATTTGACGTGATCGAAGCGTCGGAAGTACTGAAGCGCGTCTGCCAGAAGAGAAAGCAGCCGTACGCAACCATCCTCGCATCCTAGTGCCAGCAAAGTTGACGCTGGATTTGCGGCCATGCTCCAGATAGAACCTCCCTGAGAGCTGATTGTCCTCTATTGTCACTGAGTCGAGCTGGATCGCTACCCAATGTGAAAGAGACACACCCTCACGGTACCTCTGGCCATGTCCCACTCCAAAAGTTCGCTGCCACCACCTGAGCTGAACAGGCGAAGATCTGATAGGGATGGGAACATGTCTGCAGGCAAGATATCTGGGTATCGTATGGTTAATGCCAGAGAGTCGACTTTTGATGGGTGAGGCCCGGGAAGAGTCTGCGACGGTCGGATGGATCTGAGTAATGGGATCGTAACGTAGCAGACCGACCTTGCGATATTGCCAAGCTTGATATGCCTGTGACTCTCCGAGATCTCCAGTCCACTCGAGTAAGTCAATGCTTCCATTCGCGTGACCAACGACAAGGGTGCCAAAGACCGGTCCACGCTCGCGTTGCTTGCCCGTTGCCTTGGCCGTGCGCGAGGGCAGTGGTGAAGGAGGAAAAGCAAGGGCAGTTATCGGAGAAGGAGAGGCGTCAACGAACCTGCATCGGTGGAGTGCAAGGGGTGGCGAACCGTCCGACATGGCTTTTATAAGTTGCGCTCTCGAGCAAATCCCATCCGTGACTTTTTTGCTACTTTCCTTTTCGGGATATGTCATCCTCGGTCACGTGGACACCCAATGTATTGAATTTTCTCGGCGTGTCCGCGTCACCCTCAACCTTCAGCCCCAATGTCCATGTTCGGTCGCGCCCCTACTGCTGCGCCCTCGGGAGGCGTCAACCACGAGCGCATAGAGATGGCCATCAACGAGTAAGGGTGTTGTATCCAATATTGTCATGCATTGACACTTTCACAGGATCGACATGATTTCGGATGTCTTCAACCGCATTGTCTCGTAGGCCTAGTCAATTAACGGGTGTATGTTCCAACTCAATACGCATATAGGTCGTGCCACGGCAAGTGTATCAGTCCACGGTACTTGGAAGGCGACCTCAACAAAGGGGAGAGTGTCTGCATAGATCGCTGCGTCGCAAAGTTTTTCGAGGTGAACAAGAAAGTTGGCGAAAAAATGCAAAGTGCAGGAGCCAATGCCCAAGCAACCGGCGCCACCTCTTTCGGGCTATGACTCGGAGAACTATCCTCGCACGTACGTCTCCATACCTTCAACTTCGGTTCGCCGCAGCGATCTTACACTCAAGAATGTTTGCCTAGTCCACGGTTCTCATTCTGATTTACACTACAGTATACACACAAACATGGGGTATACTACCCATCAGCACTACTTGGCAAAGCCAGGGAAGCACTCAGCTAGCGTCTTGGAGTGCTTGTTCTGTGCATGCTCCTCCAACCTGCACCCATGTAAATTACATCGCAACTCACTAACCATCTTGAGACTTACGCTGGAGCTCGGGTCGTTAACAACTACGATGAAGAGAGTAAGTTAATGACATGAGTAGAAAATTGGTGTGATCGGGACGCACAAAGGTCTGTCTGCAGATTGAGCAGACAATGGTTTTCGCAGCTTCGTTGACCTTGCTGCGGCTGGTCGGACCCTTGTCTGTGTTCTTGCTAGCATTTCGCTCGCGTTTTTGAGCCGCTTTAGCACCCTGTCGTCAATTAGTCACACGTGAGTGTCTAGAGAAACGTTCTTTCTGAATCTTACGCACGTTACCCATGGCAAGGAAGAAGACGAAAGTCAAGAGGTTCACTAATTCCGCAGGAACATTAAGATCCTTATATAATCTAGATCAGATAAGATACACTTTTCCCAGCACTTGAAGCAGACTTTTTAAGAGGTATCCTCTTGAACCAGCAGAACTGAAGTTCAGATCCAAACCGATATATTTACAGTATGGGGGTTTTCTGACCACGTGGATTTTCACTGACCGGCCTCCGAGTCAGTCCTTCCGAGTCCAGCTCTGCTCAGCATGATGATTCCCAAGCTCCACTGGCAAGAGATCATTGAACAAGTAAAAGTGGACATTCTTACGCCAACTCAGGAAGAAGATCACGCAGCTCAGCTTAAACATGTGTCCAGGAGCTTTGTGTGTGAGTCTACTTGATTTTTCTTCCAAGCTGTTTCTCACCGTAATCAACCGATACAATTACAACTAGGGAAAGTCGCAACATCGTGCGGGAGTACCGAAGCATCAGCATATTTAGTACCGACGAAAGCGATGTACGAGTACGCTAATCGGAGACGAACTCTTTCACGAGCCTTGCACCTCTGCCTTGGAGAAGCACGTGGCGCAACTCACTGGCAAAGAAAACGGTGGCTGGAGTAGGTGTGTTCGTATTGCTAACTGGTTACTGAGTGTCCTGCTGGAAACAAAGGGCGCGGCTTCGGTTCTCACAGACATCCAGAGTCATATCAATGCGTATGTCATGGTTGATACTACCATCATTTAGTCACGCTGACGACACGCGGAGTATGATGCAGATATGAAGCAGGTGGCGCTGCCATGCATTATGCAGCTTATCCGATCCCTGTCGCACCCTCTAACGGTCTGTTTCTGCCCCGCTCGGGCTTAGGCTTTGTATTGACCGGCTGAAAGGTCACCACCTGACCTTGGAAGATATAACGGCCAAGGTTGTGCTAGGATCCAATATTCACGTATAGGTACCATCTTCAGTCAGACCCCCGTTGGCTGACTGTTGACTAGTGCGCCAACTCGTCTCATCTGTCTCGAAATACCCTAGACGGCATGATCTTTCCTCAAGATGATATCATCAACATGCTCGGGAGAACGATACTCTGATGTGATGCCCGTCTCTGGCATGTAGCTGTTGAGAAAAGCATATCATTATCGGAGCTCTGTGAACCTTTTGACTCTGTTATCCTTTCTCTCAGCAAAGGTCTCGGTGCTCCAGTCGGTACTTGCCTTGTCGGATCAA
>QFES01000670.1:0-13612 GCA_003316375.1 Tylopilus plumbeoviolaceoides
ACCATGGAAGAGTCCCAAATATATATCTTCATCGTCATACTTTGCTCCATTGTCTTCCCACAGGAATGCCAGAAGTTCGGTGGCTGACATGTCGATCTTCCCGTTCTCAAGCATCTTGCGCGTCCTGGGAAGTTGTCAGATCGTAGTGAGCATCCTATGAGTGAAAATAATGTTACTTACTCCTCTGCGTTCTCATTGAACGCCGACATGGACTCAACTGGGCAGAGAAACCCGGCGAGCTGCACATGATTGAGCCCAAGTTCAGACTTCGCCGTGCTCGCATTGATGATGGGCTTCATAGTGTCCACTTTTGGGTTTTGAAGAATATACGTTGGGAGTTTCTCACGCAGTCGAGCGGAATCGCTGCTCCGAGTCTCGCTGATAGCTTCATTAATCTACATAAGGCTTGGTTAGTGCTTAATACCTCCATATATGCGCATATACACACCCTTTTAAGAACTGTCTTGAGTGCGGATCCATGTGAGGGGTTGTCGATGAGCGTCTTGAGACCGGGAATCTCACGCATGAGGGTAGAATAGACTTTTTTGTATTGCGCAAGCTTCCCGGGGGAACTAGGCCAAGCCCAGGCTTCTGCAATGAGTACATCAAACGGGTGAGAATACTACTTACATGCGATTGAGGGCTTCCTTTCTAGTTTGACGCTCATCTTCATCTGAGTCACTCTCCCCTTTGGCAGCTTGTTCTTCCTGCTTGGACAACATCACCAGGTGGACAGCTTTGTTGACGTCGCAAAACATGTCGCAACACCGCGCAATAGTTCGCCCCACACCCTTTAAGTCCTTCGGGGGAATTCCATGTTCTGCATCCGATTCAGGGTCAGACTCTGATGCCCCTGATGCCTCAGAGTCCGACCCATCCTCGTCTGATGCGCAGTCTCTGGCAATGATAAGGTATCATAATAGTCGTAATAAAACTGGGTGAGACTCACCTCCTAAGACGTTTTTTACCTTTCTTTGACTTGCTTTTTGAAGTAGTTTTTCCACGTTTTGATGGCCTACTATCATGGGATGTGGGAGAAGTAGCGCGTTTACTGCCGCTAGTGGAAGGCATGTGTCGTGGTACGGAGCAAGGTTGTTTGATCTTGTATTTGTCTTTCGATCTTATCGGTGACTGTGGGAATTTTACCTTGAGCTTCAGCCACACTTCCATCCGACCATCACATAGCACGGTTACCACTGTGGCAGGTGAGTCTTAGCATCGTGGTGGAATTTGGGCAACTGACTTACACTTTATAGGTATTTTATATGATTATTCTTACTAGACACGTTGTATATATTGCAAGAATCCAGGCTTGTTGACTCCAGTCGCCCCTCAGGCTGCCGTGTGACTCCTCCAAGTCTGATGGACGACAACCTCCCCTGCATCGGTTGCGGGAAACAATTTGGTACCCAACGGTCATTGAATGCTCATGAAGCACAGTGCCAAGCAAGCAAGTCATTGGTCGCTGACATTTGTCGTCCACGCAAGTCCAAAAAACGCCGAAAGCATAGATCACCTAGCCAATCACCCGAGCGCCCTGCAAGGTTCTCAACTCCTATTGAGGTAGAGGTCCCTGAGATCCAACCAGAGGTAACATCATGACTCGGATACGAGTCTATCTTAGTATTGGAGCATTGCTAACGGTGGATATACTATGTAGGAACCATCTTCGTCCAGGCCTCTGAGTCAGCCTCTGAGTCCACCACCTCCAGTTGTCTCAGGTCGCTCAGGGCGGCATATTCGTCTCCCTGCCCGGTACACTGACTATCTACCTGGGCAACCAACGGGTCTTCGCCATGCTCCACCCATTCCCTCATCACCTCCCGAGGCAGGACCTTCACGACCCGTAAATCCTCCCACCAATCGTTATCGGACGGAGCCTGATTCCATGGGCCTCTTTCGCATTTACCCGGACCGCCCAACATTCACTCCCCAGTTGGATACCCGACTCTCCTATTCCATCGATGCACCTACTCTCATTGAAGCTTCCCCAGTGGGCCGTTTATCTTCTAGCCTCATTAACATTGTTCCCCCGTCAAATATCACCCGGGAAAAATTATTTTCAGCGTTCAGTAGTCCCACCGCTGGCCTACTTACATGCTGGCATTTTTCAGGCTCCACAGCGAAGACGAAAGAAGAGACTAACCGCCTCTGGAAATATATCCAAGATCCGGCATTTGATCCATCTGAGCAGCTTGCATTCTCACTTGACCGAGAGTGTTCACTCATCAAAAAGTACTTGCAGGATGACTCGAATCCTTTTCGCGCACAACACGGCTGGATCTGTAGCTCATTTGGCCTTCCTCTGGTCAAGGAAGGTATCAAATACACTTCGGAGACGGATCCAGATATCCCCACCATTGAAATCGAAAATGTCATCCATCGCTCCATCACTGGCATCATGAAATCTGTTCTTGCTGATACCGTTTCCTCCACCTTCCATTTCAGTCCCTTCGAGAATTGGTGGACCACTGCAGATGGACGCAATGTTCGCGTACATTCGGAGGCCTATACTTCACCTCGGATGCTCGATGCATACAAAGAGATCCATTCTCTCCCCAGGAATCCAGGTGACACCTATGAGCGTGTGGTTGCACCTCTAATGCTTTGGTCCGATGCGACCCAACTGGCAAATTTCGGTGACGCTTCACTTTGGCCGGTCTACCTTTTTTTTGGAAATCAATCAAAGTACACCCGAGGCAAGCCGACCGCAGGAGCATGTCATCATGTTGCCTACATCCCCTCGGTAAGCAACTCGCATTTATCATTTCATACAAGACTAATAATCTGTTTACTAGTTGCCCGATGACTTTCAAGACACCTACATCAAGATATATGGCGAGCCATCCACCAAGGAACTATATACCCATTTCAGACGTGAGCTCATGCAGGCAGTGTTCGCACGTGTGCTTCTCGATGAAGACTTCATCGAGGCATATACATATGGTATATTGATTGAATGCATTGACGGCATCATTAGGCGCTTCTTTCCCCGTTTTTTCAGCTATTCAGCCGACTATCCAGAGAAGTAAGTCGTATCTTTCCAATCCACTCATTTCTGAGCTAATGAGCATGTTCAGGGTCCTTCTCGCATGCATCAAATTCCTTGGGAACTGTCCCTGTCCCCGGTGCCTTGTCAAGAAAGTGGACATTCCACAGATGGGAACTCCATCGGATATGCTCACCCGCACTACACAAATGAGGACGAATGATAGGGCCTACCAAGTGCTCATTGCGAAAGCACGGAATCATATCTTCAAACGGGGTAAGAAGGTAACTGGCAAGCACATCAACGATCTTCTTAAAGACGAGTCTCTGGTTCCAACTCGTGTAAGTAACCTTCTTTCTGCATCTTCTATTTACTAATCCAAGTCTTATCATGGATCGGCAGAATGCATTTTCTGAGTGTCTCTCGACCGAGGACACTTATTTCAATTTTTTCCTTTTATTTGTTGTTGACCTACTCCACGAGTTTGAACTCGGAGTGTGGAAAGCAATATTTACGCATTTGTTGCGTATTTTGCATGCTCATGGAGGAGTTTCAATTCAAGAACTAAACTGGAGGTAAGCAACTCGCTCTATTCACTTCACGTTACTGAACAGATTCGACAGATACCGAAAAGTGGGAACTTTTGGACGCGGAACCATTCGAAGGTTCCACAAGAATGCCTCTGCAATGAAGCGGTTAGGAGCGAGAGATTTCGAAGATCTCCTTCAAGTGAGTACTAGCCATGCGTCTATTTTGATCATCTAAAGTAGTCCCCCCGGCCTGGCATGATAGTGCGCAATTCCCATATTCGAGGGCTTACTACCCTCCCCCCATAACGAGGTCATTCTAGACCTCTTATTCAATCTATCGACTTGGCATGCCTTGGCGAAACTGCGCATGCATACCGACGACACGCTTTCATTCCTTGACACAGCCGTCGTCCACCTCAGCCACTCTGCACGAAAATTCCAATCGACAACATGTTCTACATATCAAACAACAGAACTACCTGAAGAATCTGCTGCTCGAGCACGGAGGCACGCGGCGCTGATCAAAAAGAACCCTCAGTTAGCAAGCAGACTTGACGGCGAAGGTACCTCTAGAACGTCAGGTATAAAGACTCGGAAGCTCAACCTGTCGACCTACAAATTTCATGCGCTCGCTGACTATTCCAACATGATCCGAGAATATGGGACAACGGACAGTTATTCGACTCAAATAGTATGACATTTCCTTGTGCAAACTATTTGCAAGTGGAATCAAAGGCTGATTTCGGAATTTAGGGAGAACTCGAGCACCGCTGTGTAAAACGCCGTTTCGGGCGGTCAGGAAAGAAGAAAGAATCTCGGAATGCCAGCCTCGCCCATCAAGAGGCAATAGAACGGTTCGTCGCAAAAGTGAATGATGCCCGAGATATCTTCCTAGCTACGGAAGTCTCCAATCAAAAGCGACCTCCTCGTCTGCGTACGGCCCCAACCGATCACTACCATGTTGCTGCTTCAACACGACAAGTCCATAACCTCACCGAATGGTTAAGTGACCTTGGAGATGACCATGCTACTGATGTAGGTGGCTACTGCCTCGCGCACTCCAGCTAACTGGAATTTTACTCCGGTATAGAACTTTATTCCGCGCCTCAAAGATCACCTACTCGCTCGTCTACGTGGTCTTGCCTATAATGGCGATGAGTACGAATTCACTGACGAGGACCGCCGCTGCGTCATCATACAGAATAACCGATTCTTCGAGCACGCCTACCTGCGAATCAACTATACAACATACGATCTTCGGCGCGAACAAGACTCAATTAGTCCCCGCTCCCATCCAGATATCATGGTGTTGTCGCAAGAAGACGAACGTTCTCACCCGTACTGGTATGCTCGTGTTTGCCTCATTTTCCATGTCATTGTGCAACACTGTCAAGACATCGCATCTCCATATTCCAAACCAGAACGGATGGACGCTTTGTTTGTCCGGTGGTTCCAACGCGATTCAAACTTTGATTCGGGATGGGACGCCAAGCGATTACCCCGGTTGCAGTTCTTTGACAGTGAAAGCATTGGTGAAGCTTTCGGATTCGTCAACCCGGACTCAGTCATCCGTGGGCCTCATCTTATCCCTGCGTTTGGATGGGGATTGACGGACGAGTTCTTGGGGCCGTCCTTCGCACGGCGGGAACAAAAACCTATTGAACCAAACAAGGACTGGCGCTTTTACTACATTAACATGTAGGTTCGCTCTTTCGTATCTTACATATAGTGCTAACTGCACTAGCTTTGTTGATAGGGACATGTTCATGCGCTTTAGAGGGGGAGGGATTGGTCACAAGGTCACCCGGGATTGGGACGAATTTTTGCAACACGAGGGACACACACTGCCGTCGGATGATGAGGATATCAACAACGACCTCCAAACTGAATCGGAGTCAAACCCGGATGATGTGCTTGAGCCGGATGAAGCTGAGGGTGCAGAAATAGGCGACGATGGCCCAGAGGGACTCGGACTTGACCCAGTTCTGGATTCAGACTCGGGCTCTGATTTAGGCTTGGACTCAGACTCGGACTCGGATAGCGACTCGGAGGAAGAGGACGCGCTCGTTGCAGATGAGGGGGAGGAACTTGATGAAGATTTATGGGCGCGGGAGGGATACGGTTCGCTGTAAGATCACCACTGTACATACTCACATGTTGGAAGGCAGGCAATGTATTGTATTCTCATAATCCGAGCGAGTTGCAGAGTCTGCGACATCACAATATGTGTTTAGGCCGCGTAGACCGGCGCTGCGCGACACGTCCTGACATAAGCAATCACTTGCGACTGACACTGCTCACGTGCTGTCATACAAATCCGGTAATTTCAGAAATTGACAATTTTTGTGATGACAAGGCTTGAGCAACCTGCTAGTCGGGTTCCCTACAAAGGATGCCTATGGGCTGTGTACGTTTGCGTACTGCACTGGCCCTAGGTTAGATCCACGGCGTCCTGTAGAACGGACGGCACGATCGTGCTTGCACGGGGCCCAATGATGTTCGGCTGGGACCCAGTGTTCCAGCCCAAGGGGTTCGACAATACGTACGTCTCCGCTGTCGTGGTCGATTTCCAAGTTCATCACTGTCCACAGTTACGCAGAGATGAGCAAGGAGGAAAAGAACACGATCTCGCACAGATACCGCGCACTCGAGAAACTGAGAACCTTTTTGTGTACCGTAGTCGGTGATTAGTTACGTTGCCGATTTCCCATTCGGCCCATCGATCCAATGTACATTCCAAGGAAAAACCCTCGAATACATCTCGACCCAGATGTGGATCATAGACCACTTCAAAAACAGCGCGAATAACTACCTATAGCAAAGGGTAATCAATTCAGATCCCGCTTGTTTGCCATCTCAGCCATGTGACCCTCTAGGCAAGGATGCGCTCGTTTGTGCCATCCGTGACAATGATGTCACCATTCTTCTCGGCAGGACGGGTTCTGGAAAGACTACCTGTACGTGTTCGTGCAGTTCGGTTGGGCCACGCAGTGATCACCAGGTCCCTGAAGCACAGAGGTCCTGCAATACCTGCTGGAAGCTGGACTAGCAGAAGACCGTATGATCGCTGTGACACAACCATCGTCTCACTCCCACGTCCCTTGCCGCACGTGTCGTCACTGAGCAAAACCTGCCCATCGGCAGACTGGTGGGTTATCTGTCCGGTTCGAGGAAGTTTCCCAAGCCCATACAAAAATCGAGTGACAGTATGCTCGTGCGAGAGCTCCTACAGTCAGACTCCATCCTGCGTCATCGTACTCGATGAGGCGCACGGACGCACACTTCGCACGGATTTCCTCATTGCAAATCTCAAGACCATACAGGTAAAGAGGCATCAAGTCGACAATAAAAAGGGGAAGAAAAGGATACCTTGAATCCACTCAAAATCATTGTCATGGGCGCCACGCTTGACGCCGAAAAGTTTAACCGGTTTTACAACGAGTTTGTCCCTTACTTTTGGCCTTCTCTGAGGTGCTGACCATCGTTAGTGCCCCGATTCTGTACATCAACGATCGTCAACGCCCTGTTAAAATATTTCATACCGTCGTCAGTCAAATGGGCTACATGGACGCTCCACACGCTTTTTCAAATACACGTCAACAAACCTCCAGGGGACGTTCTCATATTTCTCCCGGGTCCGTACCATTTGCTAGGGGATTTTTCATGGGACTTATGCCATCTTCGAACGGGCCAAGAGGTTATAGAATCTCTAGAAAAAACAATCGAGTTGTATGCCAAACAACTCCCCATAGAGCACATAGAGGCAGGTGAGCCTCCTAGGTTTCGATATCGTGATGTCCGATGTATGCAGCATTACCGCACTCCCAACAAGTACGAATATTTGCCTCGGCTCCACCAAACATGAGAAAATATATACTGGCGACAATATCGCTGAAACGTCTATAACGATACTGGGGATCGAGTATGTGATTGCAACCAGAAAGGTAAAGGGAGAGATACTTATCAAAAGACACTGGTTGCGGTAAACACCTATCTTTGTCTTATCACACTGATCATCACGCCCAGGATTCAATACTTTATTTACCCACGACATTACAACATCATCCGCTATGCAGCGCGCTGGTCATGCCGGACGTGAGGTATATATACCATCACGCACGCCTTCACAACGGTCTTATTGACTAACGGCAGGGGCCTGGGTTTTGCTTTCGCTTGTACACCGAGGAAGCCTTTAAAATAATATGGCGATCTCTGCGGAGCCTGAGGTTCGCCGTTGTAGCTTGACACAGAGTGTATTACAACTCAAGTGCCTCAGCCAGATAACATCTGGGGCGGTGATGAGCTGGGACAACAATCAGCTTTCCCATGTATTGGAATGCAAGCGGGGTGGAAATTGACTACCTTTTTCTTCAGGTCTGGTCTCTTGAGAGTCAGTGTATTGGCTATGATCATGAGAGCGATAAAGTCAGTATAGATAATTAATTCTGTAGCTGTGAACGTGGATAGTGCGTCCAACAACAGTCCACAATAAACTTTGAGGCGATTTCGTCTATCCCAGTCACCACCCTCTTCGATGAATCTAAAAACATCATCACGTTGAACATGAGGAGTGCGATAAGTGACCAACTTTTCAGCCTTTTTAAGGTTCTCAGTGATAAGAGCGTTATTCCCAAAAAATAATCCAATTCAGATGAGAGTGAGGGATATATCCATCCCTGAATCCAGTCCGGGCGTTTTCTCCAGAGCTAGCTTCTGCGCCGCGACCGCATGCTCCTGTTCAATAAATAGGTCAGTGGGCTTCAGAGTGAGGACGACCTCAGATATACTCTGTCACCTATCCGCGTCAGGTGATGTGCGCGCGCCTTGAGTGCATCCAAAATTTCAGACTCTTCCTCCGTCTTCTCAGCGTCGGCGGGCCGTTCGTCCAGCTTTTTGAGCTCTTCTTTGTTGGCTTTCTCCGTTTCGTCAAGGAATGCAGGATCATTGGCAGAAACAAGAGCACCAGAAGACGTGACTAACCGATAATATGGGGTCATGTCTGATAACAAGCGAACGTTCTAGCAGGATATATGCCACGACAGAATGGACGTACTGACCGCTTGATCCCATCTAGCAACTGGGTTCTGGCATTGTCGTGGAGGCGCTTGAGCGACGGGGAAAGTAACCTGAAGACATGTTGGGGCAGGCTTTGATTAAGGATGGGTACTAGGATTGAATCGTCCGACATGGTGGTGTGCTGGATGTAACTGACTTGGACGCATAGTCTGTACACATTGAGGTGCACGTTCTGTATAGCAAAACGTAGGGGAGACGTACTTGACAAGCGAACATAGAATATCGTAGTGTCTGGTATGAAAAAGAAGATGTACCTCACCTTGAGTTTCTCGAGTCGACCACAACATTGACGAACTCTTCTAAGAGCCTTTGTTGTCCTCTGTCTTGCCGCAGAACTCAGAGGCAAGACCCGTAGTCACCTTGTTCAGTCCCACTCGATCGCCACTCGCCCTCCTTTTCGTCGCACCCGCCCATCACATGCATCACACTCAGCCACCTCGATCCGAGGTTTGGCGCCTCCGAGCTATTTCTCCATTGGACCTCAAGCCGGTCTCGTCTCTCTCACCGCACAACCACCACCAACTTCATCAACAAACATTGATTCATCGACGTTCAATATCACATGGGCGTAGCCACACAGGCCTCCCTAGTGCGGTGGTTCGTTTCTTACTTCACCGGCTGAGCGTCAGCCCACTTCCAGACATCGAAGATCCACTGGAGCGTCCATCACGTCCATTGCTTACTCACCGTCTGCGTCGTGTCGCACGAAAGAGCATACCGCGATGACTTATCGAGCGACAAACCCAATTCAGACGCCAGCATGTTCTTCCCTTGTCATGCTGCAAGAAGCGTCACCGTGAATCTCTCATGGATAAAGCTTTTTCGCGAGTTTCTTCCTAGGTTCAGTTTCAATGCAAAGACTGCGCCATGCACGATCGTGGGCAAACCTGCATACCTTCAGGTTTATTCTAGGGTCCCTGCTGCAGCAATGCCCATATTGTCAGTCCGCACGGCTACGTACCATGAGTCCAGACATGGTATATACCTCATTGGAGGTTGCCGAAGAAGACTAGAAAGCTGACGTGGGTAGTACACAGGGAGAACAATGGTGTAGATGTCACGAGCGAAGCGTTCACAACACGACCTTTTGGACTCGAGGCTGTCAACATGCGCGAACTCAATCCAAGTGGTAAGTCGGTACTTTTGCTCTTTTAATAATTCTGGGCCATATTTGCAGATACCAACATCTTTCATCTGTATCAAGGATTTCGCTGTTCGTCCTGGTCTCTTACTTATTCGTCCCCAGATGTCGACCATTACATCGTGAAGGAGTGCTCTACGGCTTCTGACGTTGTCTCGGCTATCTTCTCCTCCCTGACTTACTCGGAGCCACGTTTGCGGAGATAATGGACAATGCCCGGGTAGATGACATCCCACGAGCGTTTGCTGTGCATTTGGCCTGCGTTGAGTACCTGACTGGTGCCAATGTAAACTTGAAGGACCAACAATTCGTGGTTCTGACAGAGAATGCACAGCATAGAGTCTGGTCCTATACTGCCTCCTCGATTGTCCATCATGGTACGATCTATGGTACTTGACCGTCTTGATCAAGTCCTGATGTTCAATTCTTTAGATGGCAAGTCCTCGTACTCCGGTGTGGCGCCTAAATTGGGAATTCCATGACAAAAGAAATAGTGCAACCTATTAACATCCGTAGTAACGAACTCGGGTGAAACTGACGTCGTTGCTGCTGGTCCCCGCGCGATGCGACGGCTCCACGAAGTCCTTCCTTGAAGCAGGAGGCGCGGTCACGAATTACTGAGCCGAACGAAACTGTCCTGTCTTGGTAGGACGGCCGCCGCGAGCGACTGTTATCGTGTTGGTTTTGTGAAGACAAGTTGTCATGTTTCACTTTAGACTGTGGACCTGGGGTTGTTGAAATACGAAATAGCAAATCTGACTGACCTCTCGATCATATTGGCGATCAATCATTCGACAACGGCCTTTGTCTTGCAATGGCGCGCGTATATATGATAGTTGATTCTTCACTCTCATCTATGTCAACAGTGGGTTGTCTTACCTCCATCGGCTCTTCACTGATGTTGATTTGTCGGTTCGTGGCAACAGTTTTGAAGTAGTCGCCAGCGGTGTATTGAAGGAGACGAGTTTGTCAGCATCGCGCACAAGCTAGGAGCGTGTTGGGGCACTTTCTCATGGATACTATGGATATTTTGGGTAGGTTCCCCGCATCATGTATACTTTTCTCGCCTGTTTTGACCACGATATGACCACTCTTCGTGTCAACAGGCGTTATACTCCGAGCCAGGAATGCTGTATTGCCCTTCGGGACTGGTTTATACACGAACCCCGGGTGTACCCGATTCTGCCACTGCCGCTGTCCTAGAGGCTGAGTATAGAGATCGGTGGGCCGACCCTGGGCAATTTTGTAATACTCTCTCTGTCAGAGTCTGTGCCAGTGGGCATCCTGCCGGTTTGGATGAGATCAAGACTGCTCCTCTCTTCCCCTTATCTTCAGTTTGACACGGCACCACGCGCAGGGCTGGGAATATTGGTTCCCGTGTCTGGTCAAGGCAGTTGATGAAAGCCGCTTATCATCCTCGGTGGCGTACGCAGGACCGCCCATGCCGCTTTGGAAGCCTGTCAACAACTCGGATGATACCCCATGCAGTCCTAAAGTCGGTGAAGCCCTCAGAGCATTCTTGCCTGCAACATTCGAGAGCAAGTTTGAGTCTGGTCAAGAACCCGAGATGGAATTGGTGTGTCTTACGTGCTTGTTTATCAATTTCGTTCTGACTTACGATTGGTTGTTTAGACCGGCACCAAGGTTATAGAGCGATCGACGATCCGTTTGTATGTCTGATCGTCCGCTTGTCCGGTTTCTGGGTGCTCCTTAGGTTGGACCTGTCGACAAGCCCACGATATTGTCATGGTCAACATTGCAAGTCAAAGAATAGTAGATCATTAGAAGTAGCTGCTAGTGTACGATCCGTACAAATTGAGGCAAGACGCAAACACTACTTGATCACAGGTTTGGAATAGCCAATGATAGGTACTAAACATAGCCAATGATAGGTACTAAACACTCTACTGGCCGGGACGTCACTGGCGCTGCTTGGTCCTGCACTTCATCGCCCAGTCGACGTCCATCAACGAAAGCCCTTTCATCCCTAACCTCCGACAGCGCACACCGCGGAGAAGGCATTCCATAGCACTCGAAGACTACCTGCAAACGCGATCTGGACCTCGGACCACAGTTAGGGTAGAAGCATCGTCCAACGAGCATGCAGGCTACGCACAGTAGCTTTTGACGCTCACAGCGGCAAAGGAGCGGATAAACCACATCCACACGAGAGCATGTGCATTTTTGGTGACTGGCAGTGGTGCTTGAATGGGGTATATGACTATCGCGTACAAGCCCTAGCGTAGACAATAGCGGTGGTCAGAATCCTGATGTGAAAAGACGGGGAACAATTGAACGAATAGACGAGTGACATGCCTGGTATCGAGACCAAGTAGGACCAAGTATCCCAGCGAGGTTCTGAGCACCGTACTGACTCCATCCGTCGTGGAGGAGCTCAACAAGCCCAAAAACGCCACATGTGCCGTCAACATCATGTGTGCTCCCATGTACCTCACCGTCCAACTTGAATCCCAGCCTACTTTTGTTACGATTTCATCATTTCTCATCATCCTCATTGGCTAACATATCGTATGATCTCTTTTCCTTTTCCTATTGGATTACCGTATGACTCCACTTTCCTACTCGAACAGCCTCGACTGTGCACGGCTATGTACGCAGCATTGCTCACCCATACGTAGTAGTTCATAGCTTGGTCTGTGCTCGTCTGGTCTCACTATTTAAACCCATGTACAGTAGAGTAAACGGCAGTCTTATCCACTTGTTCAAACCTCGTCTTAGACTTGAGTGCGAATTAAGGGTACCGCTCCCTATCATCATCTACTCGCTTCGGACTTGACGATTAGTCTTGAAGCCTTGAACACTGGTTGGTTCCTTGTCTTGCCCTCGAGCGTTACGACTCTAAGTCTAGGTCGTTACACTTGGATAAGACTACCTACTTGAGCGCAAGACGTTGCCTCAGAAGATTTACTCTACCCGCGAAGAATCGATATTAACTTGATACATCAGAAGAATTGCCCAGAACTAGGTTGAAAGATACTTAGTAGTAAGCAACGATGTCGGACCCATTCAACATGGATGACCTCAAAGCGGCGCTCATCGATGCCATGAAAGAAGGCACGAAGGCCGAAGAAACGACGAAGAAGATTGCCGAGCCAGGCAAATGGGACGGCGACAAGAAAAAGTTCCGTCTATGGTGGACAAAGATACGTCTCTGGGTTTCGACTCAAACCTGGAAAACAGATAAAGTACGAGCTACGGCAGTCCTACTTCGTCTCGAAGGAAAGGCAGAACCCTTCGCCCAACTAACCATGGAAAAGTATCTGGATGCTGAGACAAAGAAGAATAAGGACGGTGATCTTCTCGGAGAATCAGCTTGGCCTGAATGGACGCAGCTCCAGGAGGAAGTAACGAACTTCTTCCAAATTAAAACCCTGGAATACCAGTCGTATCAGGAGCTGAAAGCCCTTAAACAAGGAACCATGCTCACCGCGGACTTTCTCCAAAAGTTCGATATCCTAAAAAGAGAAGCAAAGGTGTCGGAAGGAGAAGCGGCACACCTACTCAAACAAGCGGTCAGGTTCTCTACCTACCAACAAGTCTCTCTCCACTGCGAAATCGAGGACGACGAATACGACGATCTATATAGGCAATACGATGCCTACGGAAAAACCCTCGAAAGGATCCATGAGGAACGAGGAGCAGCTAGGGCGGCCCAGGCCCCAAAGCCTTACCGAGGACAATACCGTCCTTCTCAGGGCCAACAAGGGCAGAGCCAACCGAGGTTCACACCCACAGGGACACAGCCCGGTCGCGGAGCTCCCATGGAGATAGGAATGCAGTACGCCGGTGATACCCGTACATGTTACAACTGCGGAGAAGTAGGGCACATCGCCCGAAACTGCAAAAAGCCGAAGA